>CM067260.1:12318767-12607376 GCA_034195605.1 Santalum album | reverse complement strand
CTAATCCTAATTTTCCTAGTTATTAATAACAATTACTACTTACAAAACAACAAAAAGACGGTAATTGCAGGTATAGTTTGACCAATAAATAGTTATATTAAATATAATAATTGTCCCTAGTATCTCCACTTCATTGATATAAAGCCTTAGCTAAAGAGGACAAAACGGGTAGTCATGGGTACTAGGAGTATTTGCGGGGTTGTAATGGGCATACTAGTTTTGAGGTGGTTAATTTATTGGCTGCTTAACGAGTACGAACATATGCAGCAATGGGTAGACACTGGTATCCGTAGGTACCCATTGGACGAGTTTTAACAGCTGCTGGTTTCCAATGCGCTGCCAATTTCCAAATGTATTGAACCTACCAACAATCTCATCCCTTTTCTTTTAGGTAATGTAAAGGTAAGCTCAAGAAACCTATGATTTTAAAAGTGGCTATATAGAAAGCAATCTTTAGTGAAACTAGATTCAAGTAATATAATGTTTTGACCAGGATAGAACTTCTACGTATATACTATTATTACATAGGAAGGAGTGGCATCTCCATGTCATCTAGGAAATGACTATTTTAAATCTTTACTTCTTTCAATTGCAGTACTCTGTGATGTTTTCGTGTAGTAGAAACACTATCTCTGCATTCACTCACTTTGAGGTTGGTTTTTTAGCTGGCATCTATTGATGAAATTCAATCAACGTGCTGATACAGCGGTGCTTGATTAGCCCTGTTTCAAGGTTCTTATATTACTTTAATTGTTTTTCTCCCTAAATGGCATATACTAATCCTGAGGTAAATGATATCTATACGAACAGCCTTCAAGGTAGAGTTGCATGCGATTGTGGCTGATACCTGTGTTTTTTAGTATAAAACCTCTTCTCATCTTTGAAATCCCATGTTTCTATGGAGTATTTCAAGCCTAAATCTGCCTCCTTGGATCTCATGTTTCTATGGAGTATTTCAAGCCTAAATCTGCCTCCTTGGATCTCGAATCCAATTTACCCCCTTGTGAAATTGCAGCCTTAGGTTTTGATAAATGGAAAGATTAACTTGTGATCTACTTCCTTGAACGACTCCCCTTGCCCATGGTTCAAACCTTTGTTGATCGACCTCGGAAAGACACCTCGGTTAGGTCCGGTTATGCTCCAAGGGGCAAGGGTTCTTCACCTTTCCATTTCTCTGATGAAGCATCTAAAGAGCAGGCTCTTAAAGGAGGCCCTTAGCATATTGTAGGTTGGCCTTTTTTATTGAAGAAATGGACTGTGAATATGAGTCTTACCATGGACGCCATCACTGGAATCCCCATCTAGGTTGAATTGTTCAACATCCCCCTTGACAATTGGACTCCGGTGGGGTTGAGTGCTCTTGGTAAGCCTCTTTACATGGCTGCATTTACAGAAGAAGGCAGGAGAATTGAGTATGCTAAAATATGCGTTGGGATATCAGCTTCCAGTGAGTTCTCTCCCTCCTTAGATTTGGTTATGCCCAATGGAGTACTCGCAAAAGTTGAGGTGGAGTACCAATGGAAACCCCCTTTTTGTAGACAATGCAAGGTTTTTGGAAACTCAAACAAGAATTGCCCATTAGCACCTAAACTAACCACTAAGGAGGAATCTCAAATTGGCCAGGTTACCAACACAAGAACAAAATGGGTCCGGGTTACCTGTAAGAGAGGTTCCTCCCCAAAGGCTGTTCACGAAGGGAAGGCTATTGTTCATCACAATCAGGAAATGACTCAACTTGCAGGCCCAATCCTTACGAGCACTAAACACTAGCTTTCTCCCACCATACTGATATTGTTTTACCAATGTCTACCCCAAATTCATTTTTTGTACTCAGTAGTGGTGAGGAAATGGAAGAGAAGAGGCCATAGGCAACACCCAATGCTCAACCAATCTCCTACCATGAGGATATAAGTTTAGAATCCCCTACGATGGTGCTTTTTGGCAAACTCAGAAGAGTGAATGAAAAGGAATCATTAAACGAAGGGCCTACCTCCCTTTCTAATACGGCATCCAGGATTTCATATAGACCTCTGTCTAGTTAATTTTTGGCATGACCCATTCCTTGCAGCTAGATCCCTCTCATGGGATTTCTGCTGACTCTGAATGGACCATTCCACTGTTATCTTCCCCCAGATCAACTTCCTCTGGAGGTTCTGTAGCCCTTATAATTCCGATCCTAAATTGTTGTAGGATAGAATCTGAGTAATTTTCTTCGTCCGCTTCATCATCTGATGAATACTCGGACACTAGAGAATATTAAACTCTCATCATTTGAGTCTATATCCTTTCCCCAGATTAGTTCAAACAACTCTGATGTTCCTTCCATTAGCATTGTTTTTTTGACTCTGCTGCCTTTTTGCATACTTTGCATTTTTTCGCCTTGTGGCCTTTCTTGTCCGTAATACCAGCAGCAATCACAAGCTGTAAGAAGCTTTCCTTTAGGACAGCGCGGGTTTTTTCCGTACTTCTCCTTGAGCTTCTTTTTCGCATCAAGGTATAAATGATTTGGCCTAAGATATCTTTTCTCACTTTCTGTATTTTCCCTGGAGGTCCTTCTTTTGCCAGATCTTTTCCAAACCTTTGGTTTCTCCTTTATTGGTTTGGGTTTACAGTGACTGTCTCGACATTCTATTCACTTGGCGATCTGCTTGCAGTTTTTGGTCAGAACCATATTTTCCTGCTACCCCTTCAAACTTGGAACAACATGATGTCCTCATATATGGCATATTTCTCATGTCTTGTAGGATGTGTCTTTGCATGCAATATAGACGGATCATCTGTCTTACGACTTCTGCTCTAGCCCCTAACGTGTCCGTTAGATCTAGGCAATTAGCAAGTCTAGCCTTTAAGACTTGTAAAATTACCTGAGGTCAACTACCTAGTAACATTTGAATGAACACTTCCTTAGCATAAGCTTGATCAAGTGGTCCCAACTTGTCGTACCAATGTTGGTACTCACACAAGTATTCCTCGAAGTAGCACATGTCGTAGATCTAGATTTAGGTGAGCGCCATTCTCGCTTTTTCCACTATTTCTCCTTCTGTATCTACGAGCATGTATCCTGCAAATTCCTGTTTAAGGAAGTCTGTCACAGTAGCCACTACTTCGTCTGGAACGTTTATTGATTCGAGGATTACTGCTCTGACATCCGTATGTCTCTGCAGTTCTTCCCAAAATCTTCCTACATTTCTTCTTAGCGTTAATTGGGTAAATGCTAAGGCTTTTTCCATTATCCAAGTTTCAACTCCTCTAGCTAGGATGTGATACCTTACCTCCATGGCCAATTCGTCGATAGCTGCACTTAGATCTCTTTCGCATTCAAGCTTAAGGATTGTTCCGTTTTGAGATACCCCTTCTGGATGGCTTTTCCTTGGTATAAACTCATCCTGAGTTCATGTGGGGTAAGATGGACTTCTGTCCTTGCTAATCTGCTGACTCATATCCTTGAACAATATATTCTTTCGATCCCAGGGAGATGGTTCTTGCTTGAAAGGTTGCCAGATTGGCTTGGCCTCCCAAGGCTTTACTTCAACGATACTATTGGGAGAGAAAAGTCTTTGCTGCTGCTGAGCCTGCATCTCTTCGATTTTTTGAAGTCTATCGTTGAGGTCCTGGAAATCTTGTCTACTTTTGAGATATCCTATTTCTCCTTAGAGAGGATTTGCTTTAGCTCGTCCTGGTACTCTTTGACATTCTTAGGGATTTTTGAGAATACTTCATCTGTATTCTCCTCCTTTTTTATCTAAGGGGGAGGTTATGGATTAGCTTCCACTTGCCTCATTCTCCTCTCATAATTTCTAAGAATATCTCGTACACTCTGGATTTGCTTATTATCTCTAAAATCTTTTCCTCCGTTCGTCATGTTAGTCGGTTACAGCTTCGTAGCAGTCCTCGGGCACCTTTTCTCTAAGAAGATCTGAGTACTTTTGTTGTAACTGTAGCAAGCTCTCGGACTCTTTTTCGAGAGACCAAGCCTGATACCGAAGATCGCACTACTCCTTTTGAACTTGTTTGTTCAGAGCTTGGAGCTGGATTACTTTGAGATTGCTCTCGTAGGAGTACCAATCGACACCTCTATGACGTTTTTGCCAAAGACATTCTAAAATGTTATCGTAGTATCTGATTCTGGCGTTCAAACGAGCGAGCTTGTGATATAGCCTCTGGTTTTGCTGGGTGTGCAACTCACCAGGCTTTGATATCAAAATCGTCAGAATGCCTCTCTGAGGTGATCTAGGGAGGAAGATAGGCTGTGGGTTAGGAGAGACACAATGATCTCCTAACTTACGGCCTGTCTTCCTCCCTGGATCACCTCAGAGAGGTACTATGACAATTTTGGATCACCTCGGAGAGGCACTCTGAGAAGATTTTCTGAGAGGGGGGATAGGAGAAGCGGCAACCTTAACCCTTTTAGCAAGAGGAGACACTCAAATTCCTAGAGAGACGACTCCTGGAGATACTCCTCGGATTTCTACGAGCAGCTCGACAAATAGAAGGATTGTAGGACTAAGAACAATTCGAATTCCAGTCTACAAGGATGAATGGGATCTCTATTCCGGAGAATAATCGGAATGGATCATTGCTTAGTGTCAGGTTAGAAGACTGGGCAACCAGAGTAGAACTTGACATTAGAAAAAAAACATGTGTAGCGTTACTAGACAGTGGCTGCACATGGTCATGTACAGGGATACGATTCCCAAGAGTTACTTGGGAACTCATAGGGATGCAAGTTATAGTTGGTAACAGTGCAATGCTCCAGATTAAAGAGACTGCGAGGAATGTGGAAGTTAGTCTTGTTGGTAGAACGTTTGTAGAGAGAATCCTTTGCTTTGTACCACAACTTCCAGACGATTTCCTCCTGGAGAATATGTTCCTTAGAAAATACCAGTCGGTAACGGTATTTTCGGAAGAGCTTATTCTAGACAATCACCTTATTCCACAATAGACAAGTCCAAAACCAACGAATGGAATTTGACCAACCATTGGAGGGGGGAGGAATAACCTTAAGTTATCAGCATACGATAAACCAATGGAAGGATTTGCTCGGCATTAGCATTAATAAAATGGGAACTAGTGATGGATTGCAAGATATAAAGGCATGTCCATCAGAAAAATGGTTTGACAACCCATTGAAGTTATGGCAAGTAACCATTCCTAGAGGCAGATTTGGTTTTGAAAGACCTTTTGACAGTAGTTCGAAGTCGGGGAATCACATACCCAGAGGGAATGATTAAGGAATTTGAAAATCAAATCCCGGAATTAATCAACCTTGGTCTGATAAGAAATAGCTAGAGTCCGCACAGGAGTGCAGCTTTCATGGTAATGAATTACGCAGAACAGGTTCGGAGTAAGGCCAGGATGATGATTGATTATTGTGAATTAAACAAAGCAACAAAGGACGATGATTATAATCTACCCAATCATGAGGCTCTAAGAAATTGGGTCAGAAAAGAGAATCCAAAAGTTTACTTCAAATTCGACTTTAAGTGAGGATATTGGCAGATTAAGGTAAAGGAGGAAGCAGTACCACTAACAGCATTGACAACTCTAGTCGGATTGTTTGAAGGGTAAGTGAAGCCATTTGGATTAAAGAATGCTGCAGAAATCTTCCAAAGAATGATTTATAAAGCATTCTGTGGTTTGACACAATTCGTGACAGTATATATTGATGATGTTCTAGTCTTTAGCAAATCAGAAGAAGAGCATCTGGAGCACTTATGGCAGGTAGCTAGAGTGTTCAAGCAAGAAGGGATGATCCTTTCAGAAAGAAAAGTAGTGTCGATGCAACCCAAGATCGATTTCTTAGGATTGCAGATCCAAGGAAATAGGGAGCAACTTCAACCACATACTGCTAAGAAGATTGCAGATTTCCCAAAAGTACTAGAAGACAGAAAGCAAGTACAAGCTCTTCTAGGAATCCTTAACTATGCAAGAGGATATATTAAGGATCTTGCAAAACTTGTCCGACCTATCTAGAAGAAGGTTTCTGTCAACGAACCTTGGAATTGGTTAGAACAGGATTCTAAAGTCATTCAAATCCTCAAGGATAAGGTGCAAAACCTTCCAGAGTTAGAGTATCCAGATGGAAGTGAAAAAGGTCTTTTTCTCGAAACAGATGCATTAGACTCAGTCTAGGGATGTGTTTTGACGATCCAAACTAGCGAGGGAGTAGAGAAAATCAGTAGATACTGGAGTGGCTGCTTCACAACACCAAAGAAAAACTATCTAGTTCACGAGAAAGAACTTCTCAATATCCTAAAAGGGATTAGGGCAAATGAACTTTTCTTAGGGAAACCGTTCACTATTAAGACAAATAGTTCTTATATGAAGAATTTTATGAATATTTAAATCAAACGATTTACCCAGGCAAGATTAGTATTTCCATTTTAATATAGAATATATTAAAGGAAAAGATAATGTCATTCCAGATGCTTTAACACGTTATTTCCATGAATGCAGCAATGGTAGGAAATAACAAGAGGCTCCAGTGTCTCATGTGCGAACGTAGCCATTTTACGAAAGATTGTCCGGTAGTTAAAGTAATGGCACAAGTGAGGCAGAAGGAAGTTGGACAACTCCAAAAGAAGAGGTTTGACCAGGCTACAAGGAAGATACAGCCAGCACGGTACTATCTAATGTTTTCATGGTTTTAAAAAGCGGCCGCTACCGTAGCAGCCGCTTTGTAGCGTTATCGGTGCATATCGATACCGCTACGCCCCACTTTAGCGTTTTAAACCCGATTCACAGCCGTAGCGGCCGCGACGCCTGCTACGGCCGCTACAACGGCCGCTATGGCTGCTACGGCCAGATTAACGAGGAAAAAAAATTGCGGATATATTTTTACATTGCTAGATCTCTAAGTTCGAGAGGGTCCAGACTAGCATCGCCGCCGTGCACGGTAGTCAACGTCTCGCGAGGAGTCACCGCCTCCTCTAAGAGTTTGTTTAACCATGTTATCGATGATAATGAAATGAGGGTGGTTCGTGGTTAGGAACTGTAGTCGAAACAATGTCGTTATCGTCCCTTATCGGGTTTTCAAGTTTTACCAGATTTTCAAATTAAACCAATGAGAATGACGACGTAACGTTGAAGCTGCACATTTTTAATTCGAAAGGTATTTTGATGAATCGAGAAAAAAAAAAGTGAAACATTACATAATTATTATTATTATTTTGGTTTTCATGCTATGTATGGTTATATTGTGAATATGAATAAGGAATTAGGTTAATGCTTTTCTTATGTGAAAAATAAACTGTTTGGTGTGATTTTTTCTTTTCACTTTCCCTAATTAACTGAGCAAAAATATAAGAGGGGGAAAATTTTACTCATATGAAGTAGAAAAAGAAAAAAATATAAGGGAAAAAGATGAAATATAGTGGAGAAGAGATATTTATACATGTGGTTTTTGTATTTTATTTTTATTTTTTATTAACAAAATAAAATGATGTATAGTGGAAGAGAGACATTATTACATGTGGGTTTTAGAGAATTTCATTTTTCTTAATTAACAAAATAATAAGATGTATAGTAGATAAGAGATATTTGTACATGTGGTTTTTGGAGATTTTATATTTTTTATTAACGAAATAAGATGATGTATAGTGGATGATAGGCATTTTATACTCATGTTCAAATTACAAATGATAATGTGGATGATGAAATTGATTAGCTAGTGCGTCATTCAATGTAGTGGGGATGAATTATCACCACATAACGTTTACTGTGATTGCAAAAACTTGTTAAAATTTATGTGATTTTCATTTATGATAATATGTATTAAAATCTTTATTTTTGTGGTAGTACAAATCAAGATATATGTAGGTTTATGTTTAATAGCGTAATTAAATTTATCTAAAATCTAAAAGTCATATGTACCAGTGTTTACTTGATAAATAAGGTGGGTCAAAATAGTTTAAAAATCATTTATAACATTTTTACAAACTTAAAATGTGAAAAAATAAGTGTCGTGCGCCGTGTCTCATAATTCACGTCCGTTACACCCGCGTCCCGTTACAAAACTCCCGTTACGCCCGCGTCCTTTTACACTCGCGACCATTACACGACGGCGGCCGCGACCACTATTTAAAACCATGAATGTTTTATCTGTGGTCAGACGGGCTACTACAGAAATCAATGTCCTAAAAATCGAAGAGCAAAAAAGGGGAAAAAGGTTGAATCCGGTCAGAGTTCAACATCCCAGGATTCAGAGGAAGAAGAGTCAACTGAAAGGCAGCAGATTAGCAAGTTCCTAGGAAGGGAACAACTGGTTAATCAGCGCCTTTAAGAATCTTTCTATTTGATCCTAACTCAGGACCGGAAAGGCCGTGCATTCAGAAAAGGGTTTACACGAATAGTAGCAGAGGTAGAAGTCGGACGCGAGTTAATGGAGTCATGTAAAGAGATCGGTTATGATATGAAAGCCCTTATCATTCACGAAGAAGTAAAGGTCAAGCTTGAGATGGCACCTCTCGTAGTTAAAGCCAAATACCAGAGTATTGGGGGATGACTAGAGTTTCCAACACTAGATCGGTTCTGGAGACTTAGTGGACTAATAGTTCCAAGACTTCATATTCCAGCTCTGGAATTGGAACCAAAAGAACTTTTCGAGGTTCAAGGAGCTCTTAGGGAGGGATTTGTTCAGTTTTTAGGAATTAGTAAGCTATCTTCATGGTACCATTGGTTGCCACAAATAGTAAGAGATACTCTAAATTGTATTCATCCAGGACTAATTTGGTGGGTAGCCCATATTGAGCCCATTAAATTAGAGAAAACGGGTCGGGTTATGATTTGGAACTTATATCCAGGAAATTTGATTAAAGATGGAGTGTCTAGCTGGACTGAGTCGGTTCCAAGTCACGAAGAATGGGACGATTTTAAGAATTTCCAGGGATATAATGACCTTTTTAGGCTAGCTGGAGTATTTACGCTTTTGAATCTAGGACTGCAGTAAAGTGTGTACAATTACCAGGCCTTGATGATCTCGTTCTTATCGAAGATTAGTATCTCTAGCAGAGCACAGTGGTGCATCTCTCAGATCCTTCGGTTAGGGCTAATGATCTCGTCAGACAAATGCAAAGCTGGGACAACTGTCCCATTGATATCCGATGAGAAAAATCCAAGTTCCAAGAAGCTTTCAGAAAGTTGATAGAGTGTGCCAAGGAAGCAGGAGCAAATTGAAGGGAGGTAGAGAGACTTATGGAGAAAGGAATCTCTAAGTCAATGGAAGTTATCAAGGTAGTCAGAAACCTTCTGTAGAGGGCAAGACACAAACCCAGAAAAATGTCATATCCAAGGTATGGCTGACAAGGTTAACAGGTCGTGTCATATCTCAGGTCCCTTTAGGTCATATCACTTTATCTTTTAAGTTGGCAATGAGTCAGTAACTACTATGTTGTCCTTGTCTCTGTGTGTAAGCAGTGAGTTAGCCTGATGTGTTGTCCCCGTCTTGTTTGTTTTACTCACTTTTGTGTTGGAGTTGAGTCATCAATGATTGTGATGGCCTCTCCGTTAGCCCATTTAAGGGACTATCGACCCATATGTTCAATAGAGGAACATTGGAGAAAGTTTTAGAAAAAGAAGTTTTCAGTTCCAGATTTCAGATCTCTTCAGGTATTTCTAAGTGTTTAGCTTATTTTTCCTACATAAATCCTGTTAGTCTGAGTAGTGTAAGGTAGTAGAGGTTAGGTTCATTAGAACATACCTAGAAAAGAGTAAAATTGGAAGAACCACGGTGGATCATCGTCCATCTTTCGTTGGGGAACTCTCACCTGAGGCAGAGTTCGAAAGCAAGTTCGGCTATAAGTTAGGAGATCGCTGTCTCTCCTAATTCACTGCCTATCTTCCTTCCTAGATCACCTCAGAAAGACACTTTGATGATTTTGGTATCAGAGACCGGTGAGTTGTGCACCCAACAAAACCAGGGGCTATATCACAAGATCGCTTGTTTGAATGCCAGACTTAGACACTACAATAACGTTTTAGAATGCCTTTGGCAAAAATGTTACAGAGGTGTCAATTGGTACTCTTACGAGAGCAATTCTGAAGTAATCCAGCTCCAAGCTCTGGTACAGACAAGTTCAAAAGGAGCAATGTGATCTTTGGTATTTGGCTTGGACTCTTGAAAAAGAGGAGAGGTTGCTACAGTTACAATAGAAGTACTCGGATCTTCTCTGACAAAGGTGCTCGAAGATTACTACAAAGTTGTAACTGACTAGCATGACGAACGGAGGAAAAGACTTTAGAGATGATAAGCAAATCTAGAGTGTACGAGATATTTTTAGAAATTATGATAGGAGAATGAGGTAGGTGGAAGCTAATCCACAGCCTCCCCCTTAGATAAAAAGGGAGGAGAATACAGATGAAGTATTCTAAAAAATCCCTAAGAATGTCAAAGAGTACCAGGAGGAGCTAAAGCAAATCCTCTCTGTGAAGAAATGAGATATCTCAGAAGTAGAGAAGATTTCCTAAGACCTCAATGATAGACTTTGAAAAAATCGAAGAGATGCAGGTCCAGCAGTAGCAAAGATTTTCCTCTCTTGATAGTACCGTCGGTGTAAAGCCTTGGGAGGCCAAGCCAATCTTGCAACCTTTTAAGTAAGATCCATTTCTCTGGGAACGAAAGAATATATCGTTCAGGGATATGATTCAGCAGATTAACAAGGACATAAGCCAATCTTATGTCACACGAATTCAGGATGAGTTCATACCGATGAAATGCCATCCAGAAGGGGTACCTCAAAACAGAAGAATCCTTAAGCTTGAATGTGAAAGAGATCCAAGTGCAGCTATCGACGAATGGGCCATGGATGTAAGGTATCACACCCTAGTTAGAGGAGTCGAAACTTGGAAAGTGGAAAAAGAGTTAGCATTTACCTAGTTAACGCTAAGAGGAAATGCAGGAAGATTTTAGGAAGAGCTCCAGAGACACACGGATGTCAGAGTAGTAATTCTTGAATTAGTAAGCGTTCCAAACGAAGTAGTGGCTATTGTGGCAGACTTCCTTAAACAGGAATTTGTAGGATACACGCTCGTAGATACAAAAGGAGAAATAGTGGAAACAACCGGAATGGCGCTAACTAAAATCCAGATCTGCGACATATGCTACTTCGAGGAATACTTGTGTGAGTACTAACATTGGTACGACAAGTTAGGACCACTTGATCAAGCTTATGCCAAGGAAGTGTTCATTCAAATGTTACCAGGCAGTTGACCTCAGGTAATTTTACAAGCCTTAAAGGCTAGACTTGCTAATTTCCCATATCTAACGGACACGTTAGGGGCTAGAGCAGAAGTTGTAAGACAGATGATCCGTCTATATTGCATACAGAGACATGTCCTACAAGACGTGAGAAATATGCCATATATGAGGAGAAAATATGGTTGTGACCAAGAAAATCGCTCGCAGATCGCCAAGCGAGTAGAATGTTGGGACGGTCACTGTAAACCCAAACCAGTAAAGGAGAAGCCAAAGGTTTGGAAAAGATTTGGTAAAAGAAGGACCTCCAGGGAAAATACAGAAAGCAAGCGGAGATATCTTAGGCCAAATCGTTTACGCCTTGATGCGAAAGAGAAGTTTAAGGAGAATTATGGAAGATCCCGCGCTGTCCTAAAGGAAAGCCTCTTTCAGCTTGTGACTGTTGCTGGTATTGTGGCAAGAAAGGCCACAGGGCAAACAAATGCATGCATAGAGTATGTAAAAAGGTAGTAGAGTCTCAAAACAATACCGATGGAAGGGACATTAGAGTTATTGTTTGAACCAATCTGGGGAAAAGACATGGACTCAGATGATGAAAGTTTATATTCTCTAGTGTCCGAGTATTCATTAGATGATGAAGCGGACGAAGAAAATTACTCAGATTCCATCCTACAACAACTTGGGATTGGAATGATGAGGGCTGCAGAACCTGCAAAGGAAGTTGATCTGGGGAAAGATAACAGCAGAATGGTCCATTCAGAGTTAGCAAAAACCGCATTGGAGGGATCTAGCTGCCAGGAATGGGCCATGCCAAAAATTAATTGGACAAAGGTCTATATGAAATCCTGGATACCATATTTTGAGACAGTAAAAACTCTGGAGAAAGAGGTTATTGCTGAGGTGCAAGATACGAACGCAGGGACTTTTATGATCACACTTTTAGATGAACAAGAAGTGGAAAAAGCCCTGAAAAATAAAACCCGGTATCTTCATTATGGCATAATCCAAGTAGGAGTAGATCCACTGGTCTAAAAAGGACAAGATCTTCCTATCCTTATAGCTGTGAAGGATGAATGTATTGGTGATCTATCCATATCAGTGCTTGGGGGAGTTAGAGCTAACCTGTATGCAGGACCGGCATGCGTAAAAGTGGTTTCCGATCTACATATCAACCTGAGGGATCCAAAAATTAGAAACACATTAGAAGTTAGGGTGCAAACACATGAATAGTATAAAGCCCTTATTTGTGACCCTAGATGACATTGTATTAGAGTACACGTCAAACTCTATGAAATTCTATAACACAGGTCATCCAGCTGTTAGAAAAGGATTACAACATATTACTCATCCTTTTCAGGATACAGGGGTAGCGGTAAAAGGATTACAGCCCGAGGTCATAAATTCAAGAGCAATTACTTGGCCAACTGAATGGGCCTCAACGAGCCAAATGGACAGAATGCAGTATATGCTGTGTCCAATGCTTCCGAGGCAAGCAAGTATTCGGATACTCATTACAGACGTTGAACAGGACGATAGAGCAAGAAGTAGCACCTAGGGGACCTAAGGAGGTACCGGTTAAAGATATTCAACCTTCGACAACTGTGAAGAAAATGCATCTGACAAGCGTGAAGAAAATCACTACAAGGCCAACGCTGTTTGTATTTGATAGTTTGGAAACGCCTCGAAATCAACGAGTACCCATTGTTATGAGGCTTGGTCAAAAACCCAAGCCTGAACAAAAGGTGTTCACAACAAAAATTGAGGGTAACAGAGAAAGGCCCACGGTCATAGTTAGGCATGAGGTTAGGGATATCCTAGTTCCTTACCTATCAGATGATCATTGCTTCCTCCCTGAAAAATGTCGTACCTAGCACTACAGTATTCCGGTATGAGCCCAAAGTATCAAATGCTCTAAGATGAGCCCAAAACTAAAGTGCTATTAGGCATGAGTTTAAGTTGCACAATGTTTTTAGGCACAAGCTTAGAAGGCACACCAATTCTAGGCACGAGCTTAAATTGTATGATGCTTCTAAGTATAAACAATGCTTCTAAGTATGAGCTTAAAAGGCACACCAATTCTAATCACGGCTTTAACTGCACAATGATTCTAAGCACGAGTTTTAAAAGGCACATCGCTTCTAGGCACAGGCTTAAATTGCGCAATGCTCCTAAGCACAAGCTTAAAAGGCATACCGCTTCAAGGCATGAGCTTAGAAGGCACACCGCTTCCAGGCATAAGCTTGATTTGCAATACTTCTAAACTATTGAATACTCCTAAGCACAAGCTTAAAAAGCACACTGCTCACAGGTATGAGTTTAAAATGCGCAATGCTTCAAAGCACAAGCTTAAACTGCCCATTACTCCAAAATGAGCATAAAATACTTTGTTCAAACTACGATGACTTGATTTTTTTAGCGGGATACATAAGACATTCTTCACTGAATCCAACCACAAAAAAATAAAGGGAGTCACTTAGGTATTCCTTCCTATCTAAGGACATCACCTATGTCTAAGGACATTTCTCTTTAGCCTACAGTCTATAGGTTTATGACTCCTTTGGCAGAACTAAAAGGGCTTTATTCCCTCTTGGGATATGTAGGAAGCCTAAGGGCTCAGTCTCAATCACGTCAAACAGGCAAACTGTCTCCCTACTCCTTGCATGCAAGAGTCAAAATTGCGACGTCATAAGTTGGGTCTAAATTGGTAACTGCGCTAAAAAAAAGGAAAAAAAAAAGAAGAGGCATAAAACCCGAAATAGCGGCTTAGGCAAAAGCCAAGTTAGGCTCATCAAATCGAAACATATAAAGGTGGTTTAAGTAAAGTTGAACTAGGAAGAGCCTGCTTGGTTGAAAACTTGAAGGGCGCAGCCTTAGCAAAAGTTAGGGGAAAAAAATAAAAAATAGAAATAAAAACCTTCTTCACATGGCATAGTCCACATAACCATATGTGGATCCGAATGGGAGGTAGTAATCTGGATCGTTAGTTTCTGTAATGCCCCAAATTACAAGGGGCATTTGTTGACACCGTTTTTCGCGTTTCGGTCCTGTAGCTTTTTGCAATGGTTTAAGTTTCAATTTTATCAAGTGAGATTATTTCAGAATATTGAAGGAACCAATGGTTCCACCTTCAGAATTGGACCCAAAGGCCCATTTATCATTTGGTGTCACTTTAGACCCATTTAATTGTTTGAGACTCATTTGGGTCTGAATGAGGAATGAACCCTATTAATAGGAGCCCATTGCAAACCCTAGCTATAAATAGAGTTCTTGGGATTCATTGATAAGGAGGAGTTGCACTCATTCACGTAGAGGAAGTGGCCAAGAGTTCTCTTTGTCTTTTCCTTTCTAGGATTAACAGTTGCATGCAAGAATGAGCTCCATGGATGGGCGGAGTTCTTCCATGAAGTTGGCCCTCTTCTCTCTCCTTCAGAAATAACGGCCACACGCACATAAAGGACCTCTTTCTCTATTCGGCCAGTATATACATAAAGATGCAAGGAGTGGGAAAACTTCACATATCAGTTAAGAGTTTCATGACAGCATGCCGTCCAAAGGGAACAAAGACTTTCTTCCATACCATTTGCTGCAAGTTGACTCAATTCATGTAGAAATAGGAAACCATGGAGGTGGGAATAGATTCATGCCACTAGAGGGAACAGGATTCTCCACCATGAAGCCGTGAAGCCGTCCAATGCTGTGTTCATGGTTTCGGCTACCCATTCAAAGGTGCCGAAAAGCCACCTATTTCAAAAGCATTCCATCTATTTAGTTGGTTCGAATTGCACTCCTTTTGCATTACCCACTCTCTATTTGAAACCATCACTTTATCCAAATCACCCCTTTAAATTCGAACCATTAGTTCTACCTAGTCTTATAGTTGTCTCCTTTTGGAGCCCTCCTAATTCGAACCATGCATCCACTCTGAACTTATGGTCCTCCCCTTTTATAGTTATCCAAATTCGAACCCCACTGTCCTGTGAAGTAACTCCCCCAATTTGAACCACTTGTTCGGGTTAGAGCAAGTGTCCTATTTTGAACCACGTGTTCGTACGGGACTTATAGTCCACTCCTTTTGGGAGCCTTCTAATTCTCATTACAGCCTGCTTCTCATTTCAGCGTGCTTCAAATCACACCATCCATGCAACATCGTCCAAATTACAACACCCCATTTTTTTCGTTAACTCATTTAATGAGTAGGATTTATGCCTTCCCATAATTGTAAGTATTCCCCTAATATGTTCAATAATCATGATTAGGCTCTTATACCGATGGCTTTGATATCTAATAGGTTTTCCTACCCACCTTTGTTGATTTTGTCTCTTTTCTAGTTATTTAGCTCCTAGCCTACTCTTGGTGCCCTATAACTTGTGCAGCGATAGTTCCTTTGCCCATCGCTATCATTCACGAGGTGATTGATACCATTCCTCGCAATGTTTATTCTTCGACAAATTGGACCTTTTGTCCATGTATCATTCGGCCTATGGCCTATTCAAATTACGACTTGTGGCCTAACTCTTCAAAAGACATCTCCTATGTCTAATTACTCAATTAACTCGCTACAAAGGACATCATCTATGGCTAAAGACTTATTTAATTATGTCTAAGAACATACCTATGTCTAAGGACATTGCCTAACTCCGTCCCATAAACATCTCTTATATCTAAGGACTCACTTAGTTCGTTCAAGGGATGCCTCCTGTGTCTAAGGACATAATCATTATGGTCTATTCAATTACAACCTATGCCCTCACTCTATCCAAGGGACATCTCCTACGTCTGAGGACTCATTTAATTCATCCAAGGGTCATTTCCTATGTCATATGACTTAATAAAACTCTATCCAAGGGACGTCTCCTACGTGTAAGGACTTAATAAGACTATCAAAGGAACATCTCCTATATCTAAGGATTCCTCTAATCCATCCAAGGGACATCTTTTACATCTAAGGACATATTCATTACAGCTGACTTAACTTTGTCTAAAGAATCTATCACATCTAAGGACTCTTTTAATTCATTCAAGGGACATCTCTTATATCTAAGGACTCATTTAATTTTCGTTCAAGGACATCTCATATGTTTAAGGATTCATTTAATTCATACAAGGGACGTCTCCTATGTCTAAGGGCCTATTCACTATGACCCATGACCTATCTTATAACAGCTCATGGCCTTTATCACTATGGCCTATTGCCTAGCTCTATCTAAGGACATTCCCAATGTCCACAATTCGGCTCATGGCTTATTTCATAAGGGCTTACTACCTCCCTCTCACTCATTACTGCTTATGGCCTAACTTCGTCGAACAAACATCTTTTATGTTTAAAGACTTGTCATATTTTGTTTAAGGGCATTACCTATGTGTAAAGACTCATTCGATTCTGTGTAAACACATCACTTATGCCTAGGGACATTATATAACTCTATCCAAAGGACGCACCCTATATCCAAACATCTTCCATTTTGTCTAAAAACATTACCTATGTCCAAGGACATGCTTAGTCCGTTTAAAAACATCTTTTATGTCTCGGGATATATTTTGCTAGTCTACAGTCTCTCTTCCTAGGACATCTGCACTCAATGTGCATTCGCATTTCATATGTATCCACCTATGGTTCCTCAACCTATGGCATCGTTTGATGGTCCCTCAACCTAGGACATCTGTGTGCCTCCACATTTCATGTGCATCCTCCTACTATCACTTAACCTATGGCATTGTCTACAAACCCCCGACCTATGATATCCGCACTCTTGTGCCGCTGCACTTCATGCTCATCTGCCTACGACCCCTTAAACCATGGCAATGGTTTACGCCATGATATTTGCACTCCATGTGCTTGCATACTCCATGTGCACCCGCCTACGGTCCCTTGGCTCATGGCATTGGTTTACGATCCTTCGACTTATGATAGCAGCACTTAACGTGCATCCTCATTTCTAATGCATCCGCCTGCGATCTTGATCCATGACATTGGTCTACGGCTCCTCGTCCTATTACATCTGCACTCCATATGCATCTGCTTACGGCCCCTCATTGTATGGCCTTGTTTATGGTCCCCTGACCTATGACATTTGCACTCCTTGTGCCCCCGCACTCGATGGTCCCTTGACCTATGGCATCAGTTTAGTAACCTTAGAGCCATGACATCTACAATTTATGTGTCTCTGCACCCCATGTGCATCGGCATACGATTTCTTGACCCATGGCATCGATCTACGATCCCTCGACCTATGACATCCGCATTCTGTGTGCATTTGCATTTAATATGTGTTTGCCTATCAACCCATGGCATACGTCTATGGTCCCTCGACCTATAAAAACCACACTTTATGTGCCTCCGCATTCCATGTGCATTTGCCTATGGTCCTTTGGCCTATGGCATCGGTTTACGGTCCCTCAACCTATGACAATGCACTTAATTTGCATTTGCATCTCATATGCATCCATGGTCTCTCGACATATTACATCATTTAGCAGTGTGTGCTAAAGAATCACACGTGTTTGATTCTCTAATGGAGATATATGGGAAGTCCTATAGGTTCGGCCTCTTCTTAGCCAAAACTCTCAATTTTTTTCCCCCTTTTCTTCTTTTTTTCCCACTATATTCATATCTAAGATCCACTTTCATGGAGTCTTCTACTCCATTTTTAAGCTTCTATTTCATTTCTCGTTAAATCTAGGCATCGGATGTGACAATCATTATCTTATAGGATGTTGAGAATTTGAACTCCCCAAATCAAATAATAGATGCATTTGTGTGCTTATTTTTTTCCCCACAAACAAATGTCTAAGGCGAGGTGACCACAATGAAACATACCTCTTAAAGTTAATTAACAGTAGAACTTCCGAAAATAGGCAGGAGGATGGCTCTATAACTGATGACATGAATAGAGTTGAGCAAACACTGGTTCACTACGTCCAAAACATCTTCTCTGAGCAGGAAAGAAGGATTGAATGCTTCCCTGAGCTAGATCAGCTTATTGACTGTTAAATTACTGATAACCAATCTGCTGACTTAGTTAAAGATGTCATTGAAGAGATCACGAAAACCATGTTTTCTTTGGATTGAAAACTATATGGTATGGCTATAAAAGCTGCAGCTAGTTTGATGATAATAGCATGATAAACTCAAAAATCATGGAGAATTCCATTGACGCTTCTTATCCTCTAAATGTATCCACCGACTCAAGAGAACAAAATGCATCATCACATTAAGCATCCATTAGGTCAGAATATGCACCGATCTTTAACTGAAAATCCTATACCAAAAATGTAAGCAAACACACATCAAATTGAAAGCTAAAATAACATTTACAATATCATTTTGGAGCGTGCTTTCTTGTGTCTCGACATGAACAAAACATTGAGTAGTGGCAGCATCACTCTAGAGAAACAAATAGGAGCAAATGTTATTAAAAAAAATAGATTTTATTATCAAACAAGTAGCATCATTCAAGCAATTACATTACCTTCCCCTTCTTTCCAGATGTTCTTTTTCTTTTAATAATTTGCTCAACCTTAGATTGCTTTCTTTTACAAGGTGGACGACCTTTGCCTCGTTTCACCACAGGTGAGGCGATATTCTGATTGTTCTTTGTTCTCATGCAAAAGCCACCCAAAGTAGACTGTAGAAGATGTTCGTTACTTGCACAAACTCCACCCTCCCACCAGACCTTCAAATCATTAAGTCGTTCCACCACTTAATCTCATCTCTCTTTAAAATCAAATGCCATGTCTACCACTTCATTAAAAATATGACACATCCTGTCATATCAGCGCCCTTCATTTTCGTCTCCTCCAATCATTATAACTCACTGTACATTTAGTGTATCGGCTCTTTAAATCTTTCCTTCATCTTCGCAAAATGTATTTCCTTGGAATCATAGTTGTCAAGGCGCCAAGGCGGTAGGGGGGGAGCCTGGACGCCTTGGCGACAAGGCGCTCGCTTAGGCGCCAATAAGGTGCCTGCTTAGGCGCCAACAAAAGAAATATAAAAGATTTAATCTAGGATATATAAGGCATAAAAAAAAGAACAATATTTCATATCAGTTCAAACAACAAACCATCATCCAAATTTCAAACTTAAGTTAATAATACATTCAAACCAAAGTAGCAAGCACAAAGATAAATATAATGTCTACTAAAGTAGTAAGCGATCAATGAACACGGCTCCCTCCGCATTGGCGTTGCTTCCACCTTCTTGCAAAGTGGGTCTTACACCGAAATCGTCCTCAACATCTTCATCATCATTAACCATATTCTCTTCCAATTCTTTATCTGATGATGACTCATAAACCATTCTACTACTACTAGTAGCACGTTCGCCCGCTTGGCTTGATGATCCTCTCATTCTTCTGGGTAAATTTCGACCTTGGAGTTTTACGGAGGCACCAACCGCTTTGCCATGTGAGATCATGGCCAGGATGAACCAAATCCTCCCTTGACTCGTTAGCTATCCACTCATTGCTCCAATCAAGTTCATCGAGTACCAAGGGATCAAAATTCCGATTCTTTTCTCGCCTTTCCTTGAACCTTGCAGCAAGTCGACGATTGTATTGCACATAGACTAGGTTATTCAAGCGCTGATGTTCTAGTCTATTCCTCTTCTTTGTGTGGATCTAATATCATAAGACAACAATATGTTAAAAATATAATTTTACAAGTATAATAGTAATACACATACTTACAAATTCAAATGTACTCCAGTTGTGCTCACAACCAGAAAAAGAACAACAAAGCCCAAGTAAAATTCTCACAGTGTTTGCAAGGTCCGCGTTCGATCCTCCATAGGTAGTCCACCAATCAACTATTTATAATAAAAAATAGAATATTAGCTATATTACAAACTAAATCAAAAATATTTCTTAAGTTTTTTGAAAACTAAAGAACTTACTTGGATTTAAGGTTTTTCGCTGCCTAATAGGCATTTCTTTTGCAAAACTATCTCGAACCTCTTTATAGTTATTGGCTTGGTCGCTAATCTTGTCTTGTAAAGCTTGGTCAGGAACCAATCTTGCAAGCACATCATTGAAAGCTTCATTTAACTTATAGATTGCATTAGGTTCCTCCTCAACATAATCAAAGTACTTGCATGGATTGACGAATAGTGATGCAGCATACAATTTCTGCTCCATTTGGCATTCCCATCGCCTTTCAACAATGCTAATCACCTTTTTTCACAACCTTTCCTTGTTCATGAAATTTTCTTTAATCTTTTTTTTTTTGCCTCCTCCATTGCCATATAAATTTCAGGCATTACCGACCTTTCGTCACCATCCACTATCCTCAAGACAATAAGAAATGGTTGTGCCGCCATAAGACAATCTTTAACACCATTCCAAAAGTTTAGAGCAATTACCGTTTTAGCCACCTGCTTTCCAGCCTCAGTGTTTGACAACTTAGATTGTACCCAATCAGAAGACACAAACAAGTGTCTTAAGGCCTCATGATGCCTATACAAGCTTTGGAGGATGAGAAATGATGTGGCAAATCTAGTAACTCCGGCCCTCACTAGATCAGCGCCTCCTGTTTTGGATCTCAAAACATCAAGGAGCCGAGTGTGACGATAGATGAAATTCGTCAATCTTTTTGCCTTTGCTATCGTGCTTTTATATGTTTTCAAGTTGCCAATATCCTCTAGCATGAGTTCTATGCAATGGGCTGCACATGGAGTCCAAAACAATTTAGGCCTCTTTTCCATCAACTTCTTACCGGGGCTGCCTTCTAGTTAGATGCATTATCCGTAACCACTTGAATAACATACTCTGGTCCAATCTCGTTAATTTTGCTATCGAGCAACTCAAATATCATCCTAGCATCTTGAATATGACTAGATGCATCCACAGATCCCATAAAATAGGTCCCGCTCGGGCAGTTAACAAGAAAATTTATCAAATGTCTTCCTCTCCTATCAGTCCACCCATCAGACATAAGAGTGCAGCCGTATTTCCTCCAGGAAGTCTCATAGCTTTGCTTTAACAATTCAACTTCTTTCTTTGCCTTGCAAAGTAAAGGGACCCCCCTTAATTCATGATAACTAGGGGGCTTCTATCCTGATCCATACTGAGCAATAACTTCGACCATCACCTCGAAACTCCTCCCATTTGCCGCATTGAACGGAATCCCTTTTTCATAAAACCAATTTGCAATATGGCTATTTACCTTCTCTCTTTCTTCCTCCGATCTGTAACGATTTTCTATGGTTGTTTGGCTCAGACCTTTCCGCCTTGCATCCACTATTTCTTCAGGACTCTTTCTCACATGAATATCCATAGGACCTCTTACTTGTGGCAAGTGGATAAGTTTCTTCTTTTTTGCTGTTGTCCCCGAGCTTGGGGTCATTGAAGAGCTACCTGCTGATCTTGGTAGGACTCCAAGGCCTCCGCTATCTAGAGGAAGCTCCCCCTCTACTTCTTGTTGTTCTTCCTCCGTATTGTTATCATCAAAATCTAATTCAAGTGAAGACCTTTTTCTATTTCCCATCAAAGCACTAAACATTTCTTTCGAAATTTCTATTGTTGTCTTGCTGCATTTTGCTATATCGCCGAATCCACCACACAAATGCTGTTTCAATCTTTTGATTCCTCCATTATATTGTTTCCCACAAAGTATGCACTCTACCTTATTTTTGTTTCCAAGATTGGGCCAAAAGCCATATTTCCATCTAGGGTCTTTTGATTTCGCCTTACGAGCTGGATCAACTTTAGGACTATAACCACTTTCTATAGTGTCATGCGAACCTTCCATTTGAATATAGTTTTGTTTTCCTATCAAACATAAGGAAAAAAACAGCACAATGATACAATACAAAACATATCAAAACCAGTTAAAACAAATCATAGAAAATTCAAAAGAGAATCGTTAATTTTTTAAAACACAATGAGAACAGAATCAAATTCAGACAACAATTGGTAATTCAGACAACACTGCTGGCCCTAACAATAAGAATATAATCAAATTCGAATTAGAATTCTCAAATCATATTTGGGAAGAACAAATAATGCCAATCAAATTCATGTTCCCATATAACAGAATTAGAATTTGCAATTTAAGTAGAATTGACAGCATCCTAGAATCAGAATTAGATTTCCCCAAAAAAAAAAAAAATCCAGCAACTTGTCCGTCGAAACTCGAAGCGATGAACCACAAAAAAAAAAAAAAAAAAAAAAGCAACCACATTCAGATAACTAGAACATTTACCACACAAAATAATTGAAAAAACACAAAAAAATTATGGAAGTTGAGGGAGAGAAGTTCCCAGACGGAGATTGAAGCTTGCTGGAGATGGAAACTTGTTGGAGATGGAAAAATTGCCGGAGAGTTGCGGTTCTCTTATGCTATTACTGGAAAATCTGACCGGAATTGACTTCTTCGTGGCCGGATAGTGTGATGTGTGGTGGTGGCTAGAACTTAGGGTTTGGGATGGAAATGGGGGAGGGGGGAATCGCGGGGGGGCGCTGGTTGGCGGGGGGGGGGGGGGGGGGGGGGGGGAGGGGAGGCAGTCGACAATCTAGAGAAGAGGGGGTTTTTATTGTTTTTTTAAAATCTAGGCAGCAAAACGACGTCGTTTTGCTGCCTAGATTTTTTTTAAAAAAAAAAACCTAGCAAAACGACATCGTTTTGCTAGGTTCAGTTTAAAAAAAAAAAAACCTAGCAAAACGACGTCGTTTTGCTAGGTTAAAAAATAAAAGAAAAAACCTAACTACACCAAGGCGCCCGCCTTGGCCAAAAGGCGCCCAAGGCGTCCAAGGCGACGCCTTGGTGCCCTCCGGCACCGCCTCGACGCCTAGGCGACGCCTTGATAAGTATGCTTGGAATAGAAAATATGTCCCTATTGACTAGAACCACAAGCATATGCCTACACAAAATGCCGCGAAATTCAAACAATTGGCAATTACATTCTATTTCAAAATCAGCTTCTTCTTTTCCTATCCTAAAGAAAACCTTAAAATTTACTCTCCTTGTATATTCCCTTTTCTCACCATATTTTTGAATCTCAGAGACTTCATAATGGAATGCTGGTCTAAATGATTCTAAAAGAATTTCTTTGCAATACATTACACCCATCAATTCTTGTTGAAACTCCTTAAACTTTGAATGAGTATATACTTGCTGGATTTGTTGCTCTATTGCACACAATGGACCCACGAATTAAAAGATTTGAAATATGCTTCTTGTTCCTTAACAATTTTACTTCTCAATGCATTATTATATTGTTCCACAAATTGTTTCAACGTCGTTTTGGAGTTTACAGATCCATCAAAAAAGGCATTCATGCTCTCACTTCGTTGTGTTATGGACATTCTTGCCCAAAAGCAATCTTTCAAGTAGCAAGGGACCCATCGATGCCTCTTGTTATACAAACTCCCCAACCATTCATTGCTTTCAAGTAAATATTTCTCAACAATTGCATTCCAACCAATTTCAAATTCAATCGGTGTCAAGGCATCATAAACCACACTTTGTAAATTAAACTTTATAGAGTCATATTCTTTGTATCCTCTTAACTTTTCAAGTATTTTTTTCATTACGTGCCATAAACATCACCTGTGGCGTGCGTTAGGAAAAATTCTTTTAATGGTATTTCGCATTGCTCTGTCTTGATCTGTAACTATAGCACTTGGAGCATGTCATGACATATATGTGAGCCAAGAGTCAAATAACCATACAAAAGTTTATGTGTCTTCACTTAATATCAAACCACAACCAAACATTATTGACTGTCCATGATGGTTCAACCATACAAAAGGAGCAAAAGGCATATCATATTTGTTTGTCAAGTATGTTGTGTCAAATGAAATGACGTCACCAAACTCCTCATAGGCGGCTCTACACTTTGTGTCCACCCAAAACAAATGTTGAATCCTATTATGTCCATCCAAATCAACTACATAGAAAAAGCTTTTATCTATTGCTTGCATCTTCTTGAAGTAACTCTGAAGTGCCATAGCATCCCCTTCACCAAGCCTTAACCTTCGAACTTTCTCAATATAATTCTGGCAATCATTCTCATTGAATGACAAATTTTCATGCCCTCCAGCCTCAACTACAAGAGAATTAAAATTCTTATGCATCCTTATCCCAGAAGCATCACTTAGTTCAAGTTTTCTCTTCACATGAGGAGGTAGCTTATAGTTGCACTGATATTGACAGGATTTTTCTAGACTTAATATGTGATTATGTGTAGTTTCAAATGTACTTACACACCACTTTCCATCATTTGACAGCTTAGCACAAATCCTAGCCTTGCAATTTGTTTTTGTAATTGGATGAGGATTCAAAGCATTCTGGAACATCTTCTTTGTTGTGCCATATCAGGAACATCAAATTGTAACATACGTAATAAAGCCCTCAACCCTTTTGCAAGTTCTTTTAATCACCTCAAACCCCATTTGCATTCCATATTTCCTACAATAGTCATAAATCTCATCAATACTATCAAATAACATGTTTAGCTTAGGCTCGTCAGCCTTATCTTCTATATTATTCATTATGCCCTGTTTTCTCCCATCACCATTTTCTTTAGCTGACAAAGTATCATCATCTTCCATTCCCTCGCAAAAATAATTATGTAACTGTACATTTTAAATAAAAACCAAACATTAAATATCATCTCGAGTCAATTAAATTCGTGAGAAGAAACAACTATATAGACATTGAATAGTAGTATAAAATGAAAGGAGGATTCTAACTTTTTGTCACATTTCACAATTATTAGTAGGCTTCAACCCGTTTACGTTAGCGAAGCAACAAAACATAGTTCCTAGAAAAGAAGCATATATCAATGATAAATCAAAAATATAGTTTAAAGGAGAAATCTTTTTCTTACCTCTTCCCACCGTCAATAGTGAAAGACAGAAGACCAGAAATTTCCTTCTAGGGTTTTCACAAAAGAAGAGGCACAAATAGACTGTGTTTTGAGAGGCATAGGAAAATGTAGAAAATTAATGCAAGAGAGAAGAGGAAAATATTAGAGAGCGCGGGAGGGGGGGTGCAGAGTGGGAAGAGAAAGAGTTTCCTTTTCTTTTTCCAGGTTAGCAAAGAAAGGAATTTTTTTTTTATCTAAGAAGTCCAAGAAGCGGGATTCCAGCGGGATTTCTGCATGAAGAGTGGACTTACTCTTGCTTCTGCAATGTGGCGACAGGTGTCCTCTGGGAATTTGTGTAGAAACTTTGCAATTATGAATCATTGGGATTTGATCTCCTCAAACTTACTGGGCACTACTTCTATTAATAGGGGCCTTGAGTGGAGACAAATGTTTGGGATTCCTTGCTGGCTGTTGTAGAATGTGCAATTTATGTTTGTTGTGAGCAAGCCCCTGGATCCTCAGCAAGTGTTGTGAAAAGCTCGACTTCTTTAGGTAATTCACATGTATAATAATCATAGTTTTGTTGTGCTAGAAAATAAGCATGAGCTGATAAACGTCTCTTGGCTCCCACCGTCAATGGGTTGGATCAAGTTTAATGTTGACTGTGCTTCTGAAGGTAACCCTGGGAATGCCTCAGCAGGAGATTTTAGCCCATGATGAGTATGGGAAATGGCTCGGAGGTTTTGCCTGCTTCTTGGGGTTTTGTATTGCAGCAGAAGCTGAGTTATGGGTTATAGTTTATGGGCAGCAGAAACTGAGGTATGGGTTATACTTCATGGGCTTCAACTGGCTTGGGACATGGGCTTTCAAAATTTAGTCATCGAGTCGGACTCCAGTGTTTCAATTTCTAAGGTAACAAGGAATTATGGTAATGATGGGCAACAACGAAAGTTCATTCAGTACATTCAAAACTTGATTCATCGTAATTGAACTTTGAAGGTGTGTCATATGTACTCGAGGGTAACGCATGCACAAATTGGCTAGCATTGCATCACAATGGAGTTGATTATCTTTTCTTCACTTATTCCCCAATAGGTTTGAGGCCTCTTTTATTTTCTGATTCTTGGGGGGTAGTATGTTCACCCTCACGCTAGTTATAGTTTTGCTTTCTGTTTGAGCCTTGTGCCGCCCCTTACTTACCCCAAAAAAAGCGATTTGAAGAGCCTTCACCAAAGCTCCTATGAGAGTTGGTTTGACTGCCCTAACTATGGCGAATATTTTCGAGATACTGATGAACAAGACGTACTTCTATTTATCGACAATATCTTTTGTTTCATCCAAGGTCTTAGTTCGCTCCCTGCTATCCTGCCACCATCCCTATGGTTTGGTAAATTCTATTTTTTTTCTAAATTGCAAAGTAAATGGGCTTTCAAATTGATTTAATAACATTCATATAGATGAACTCTAAAGGAAGAGGAAATTTGAAAGAGATTTTCACCTGATAAAAGGGGCTAGAGTGAATTCAGCAACTCACTTCTTTGATGCTTATTAAGAGGTTGAAGTTAACCAGCAATGGTCCTCGATAAGAATAAATCTGGTGACGATTCCCCCCCCCCCCCCCCCCCCACACCCCCCAAAAAAAAACATGAGAGGTATTAAGCATTTTATCATCCTAAAGTCGAGCTATTTTTCTGCAGCCCCTCCCCTACAGTATCATCACCACAGTAAGGGAAAGGTATTATCTATCTGAAACCTTACAACTCACACCAATAGCGGCATTGAGCGGCCGTAGATTAATTGAAAAGGCAGGAACTGTGATAAAGAGTGAACACACTGGACTTGACCCACTAATCATCGTCTTATCTGGCGCGAAGTAAAAAGAAGGGTCTCCCCTTCCTTCCCAGCCCCTCCCCCATAGCCACCTACCTACTCATGCTCATAGTCAAGAGTGTGCTCCGGCTAGAAAATAGAAGTTGTCCATATCAAGTGGTACATGAATTGCTCAGTAGTGCTTCACCACTACCATAGAAAAAAGAAGACTTCTGTTGTGCTTTAATTTTAATTTCTGAAAATTCGTTTTTTTTACTTTATAAAAAAACGCCTTAGGCTTCCCAACGGCCTCTAGAGTAACCCTAAAGTTTACAAGAGAAATATGGATATATGGACACCCATATCCATGCCTGGGGTGAGTGGTTTAGAAGGACCCACAAGCCATTTCCTCTTGCGAATCTTTTTTTTCTTAATATTTTGTTTCTGTTTGCTTTTATTCTTTCAATCATTTTTTGGTTATTAGTTGATGGATTTTGGCTTTTATTCAGTCATTGTTCAATTTACGATTTGTTATTCATTAATTCATGTTTAACTTTTGTAGAAATACGGAGTTCTGGGTTCTGTTGATTGTCTTGATTTTAGAAGAATTAAAGCAACGTTTACCTGCGTCTGTGTTGTATGTTTGCTTTATGGTTATGAATATTATATATATTCACATGTTTTTGTTTTTGACAAATTACGTTCACATGGTTTTTTTCTGCACTGTTATGGAGAAATCATGTTGTATATACGTACTCCATTGTTTTCAATTTCAGATCTATGTAATTTCAAATTAGAACATCGGATATATTGGCCTTGACGGCATTTTCCATATTAATTACTGCACGGACCGAAATACATGCACTCGGTTAATGTTTTGCAGTGAGACCTGAAGCCCAGCAATTTGATTCTTCAGGCAAATTGTGGCCTCAAGATTTGCGACCTTGGGTTCACAAGTCACCTGCAAAGACCGATTTCATGCCAGAGTATTTTGTAACATGATGGTATTGAGCCCCTGAATTGCTACTCAATTGTTAAGAATCTACTACTATAACAGATAATTGGTCGGTTGGTTGCATGCTTATGGAGATTATTAATAAAGGGACATTTTCTCCTTATAGTAATGATTAAATTCAGCAGCTGCCCTTTCAAAAAAAAAAAATTTAATATTACATGGTTCTGTCCTATTTTGGGCATAATTTTAATTTGATTTCTATTTATAGAATTTATGAATGTTACAAGAGTCTGTGAGATTCTATTGTGATACTTTCCTAACATAGCTTTCAGGTTCTCCAGAATAGTTGGACACTGGATTTCTAAGAAGTAAGAATGCCACGGAGTATGTAAAGCGGCTTCAGCTTCCACATATCCCAGAGGAACCCTTCTCGTAGAAGGTCCCCCCACCATGTCGCCAATGGCCACTGATCTTGCGGAGAAAATTATTTTATTTTTTTATCCAAGCAAGTGCATAAACGGTATGGCATTCTTTTTAATGCATAGATATGCTAGCAAAAACTTGAGTTATGCTTGGTTGTTGGTATGGTAGTACTTTTCCGAGCTCAAAGTTGTATTCCTATTATAGCCTTATGCTGGCCTAATTGAGAATATTTTGTCTACTCACAGCCTATGGGATAACTACTGTCTACATATTCTGTCCAATGTAATGACTGTTCATTTCCTATTCTAATTCATTTCACAAACCAAATGCACTATTGGTGATAGATTATTTGATTTTAGTATGAATTCTCATCTTTAGTTGAGGAAGCATGCATCCATACTTGTCAAGTCTCCATGAGATAAATGAAGAGCCGACTTGTGTTTTGCCTTTTGATATTGATTTTGAAGAATCATCCTTGAGCAAAGAAGGATGATTCGGTCAGGAAATTTGAGAAATCTCAAATTTTTCGAAAAATTTCCCGATGGTCAGGAAATTTGAAAATTTCAGTTGGAGATCGAAAATAATTTTAGGATTACTCGAAGATCGGGAAATTGGTTGGAAATCTTTCTTGGAAATTCAGAATATCTGGATTTTCTAAATTCTCCGAAATTGCATTAGTATTTTAAGCTTTTTCTTGAATTTATCATTCTCTCCTCTCCTCTCCTTTTTTTCTTAAATATTATGAAAATGCAAGTTATGAGGAAAATTCGGTCGGGAAATTGAATTTCCTGATCAAGGAATTTCTGGTAAAGGTTTTGTTCGGTTGGGAATCGGAATAAAAGATAAAATTGGAGAAAAACTCAGAAAATTCTCAAATTTTTTAAATGAAAACCCCTGCATATGAGGGGGGCTATGTAATTGAACCCATATAAGATGCTAGAATAATTGCATCCATACTCTTGATTCCCATGGTGCTTGATTGAATATTTTTCATCTTTACGCCGTAATGTTTTGGAAGGTAAAATGAAAGAGAATTATGTGATCAAGATTAAGCACTAGGCAGAGTGTTTTGGTTGGGGAGGATTATCTTATAATAATGAGAGGGCGGGGTGGCATTTTGCATGATGCATGCAGATACTAAATTTGTTGCCTTGGAAGGTACAAGGCACTAGCCCTAAAGGGTATTATTGACTTGCATGCATAAACAAGTGCTGCCTTGTCACCGCTCTCTTTGTAAAAATAATAATGTATCTTTTGAAGCTGAGATGGGTCGTTTCATGAAATAACAATTTCAAGGATTACATTGCAACATAAGCCTTCCCATTTTCGGTGGGTATGACTCTAGTCTATAGTATGCATTCACATTCACATAAGTTGAGCAAATCTAACGACAACAAAGGGTTTAAATTGACTGAAACCTCGAATTATACATCCTTTGTTATATAGTAGACATTGCATATATTACACACCTAGTCGTATGATTAATATTTTCATTAACCGTGCCATTTTGTAAATAATAAAATAAGCGTACTGGGAGTAAAATCCAAAGAACCCGATCAGATAACAAGTCTCGAGTGGGAGAAGCAGAAACAAGGATGAAAACTCATCACATTTACAGAGAGGATGCTTGTGCATTGGCTGCATGTCACTGTGACAACTATGGCCAAGCTGCAGCACGAAACACCAAAAAGAGGGAGCAACAAGAACAGAAGAACCACATCAATTGTCAATACAACTGCAGAGTGTCATCTCAGTTAAATTAGCCTTTTCAGATGCTTCTTGAATTACCCGTAACTAAGATGTATGGATTATGTTAATCAGTTAGGGAATCATCAACTACTGAATGAAACTAAATACAAACATAAAACCCTTTGAATTCTTAAATGTGATGCTGTTTGTAAATTCAAATTTAAAAGAAATAACAAACATCATTTTGCCCTTTGTTGAGGTATGCAAGGATGTTAGGGGAATAAACAATTCATAGGATGACTCGAATAAATTGAAGGTATATATGAAATGAACAGCATGAAATCAACCAGCTTGGCCATCATACATTAGATTTTGTGCAATGGCAAAGGCTAGGCTCTCTCAACTTGAATATTTTGAGCGGCAATGCAACAATCTTGCTTAGTGCGCTTCCAATAAAATTTCAATGGGTTGGTTTTGCCTAGTAAGACTGAAAGGGATGTGACTTTGAGCTCTAGCCATGGAGTTCTTTCCCTACAAAATCATCAATAGAAGTGAACAGAACTGACTCTGTTACAGCTTCGAATGCTGCTGCTAACTACAAAACAAAAACCCAAGATCCAGGACCAGCTCAGATGCTCCACCCTGACAGAGTTCCCTACAAAATCCCGAAATTGTATGCTGCAAACAAACAATGTAGACAGTTACATAATATCACGATATGCTGCTATACTTAATTTATTGTCAACAAATTATTATAAGTTTTACAAACATCTGCCAACTGATCACCTGTACGAACATGAACAAGAAAAACAGCACCACGCGAGACTTCATTACGAACAAAGTGATAATCAATCTCGATGTATTTCGTTGGCCCATGAAAGATAGGGTTAGAAGCAATATGAATAGCACATTTACTATCACACTATAATCATAATGGTTGAGTGAAGGTGAAGCCTAACTCAGCCATGAACTATCAAAGCTATAATGTCTCAACAATGACCATCGCTATATCGTGATACTCTGCCTCAGCACTAGTACGAGCAATAAATAAAGGCATCTTTTTCATTTTCTAATTTTGAAATTTATTTGATTAAAACAAAACAAATAAATGGAAAAAATAAATAAATGAGGGGAGTGATAAAAAGAGGGAGGAAGGGAGGGAGTGAGGAAGGAGGGGAAAATTAAATAAAGGTTTCCCTTAGTAGCAGCCAGTCCAAAATTTTCATTTATATTTGAAATTTACCGTCAAACTAGTCGGATCTCAGATTTTTCTTAGAAGAAAGGAACAAGACCATATTTTGGGTGGTCAGATTGGTTTTATAGACCCAGGGTGGAATCAGGATTCAATGCTTTGCGAAAAAAAGAGAGAGGGGAGGAGAGGAGGTGGGGAGGGCAAGTAAGAAGTAAAAATTAATACGTTAAAAAATAGTCCCCACAGTGCGCACTTTTATTTTTTTCCCTTTAATTTTTTAACCAATGTTATATTGTAAATTTTTTTAAAAAAAAATTGTCAATAAATTGAGATGTTAGGTGTGGAATTTTTTTAATAAAAAATAAGTTGAGGATTGTTAGAGTTTTGATGTGCTGGGGCCTAATAAAACAAATGGATAATTTTTGACTAATTTAAAGCACAGACTTTCTTTTTGTTAGATGGGTGGCGAAAATATGGGTTAAACATAAAATATGAACCTTGTACTTATTTTATTTTTGGAGTTGCCTAACTAAATAGACACGCGATTATTTTTTTTAAAAAAAAACCTAGACTTTTACCTCTACAGAAAAAATGTTTAAGTTTTTTTTTAGGGATCCCACCTAGTCCAAACCCCAAAATATAAACCCAATTCTTCTAAATCGGTTTTGAGGTTTTATGGTTTTAAACCAGGGATTAGGTTTGCATTTTGGTTTTTGTGCACACCCCTTATCCCAGAGATGATGAACTATTAAATTGGGTTCAATAGGCCTCGCTTGTAGTATAATTATCTCCCCATTGATTAATTTTCCAAGCTCTGATGATGTCTTGAAATAGATTTTGGAGTCGAAGAAAAAATTTAACGCCACTCAAGGTTTTATCAAATTATGCAAGTTCAAAACTTTCAACTGATCGCCCATGAATTAACTCATTAAATAAGACCACTCAAATTTTTCTCACACTCGACATGAGGGTAATACGGTGACACATGAATTAGCTCGTCACTAAGTTTCGTGTTATTTGGACAGGGGATCTTCCTCCCAGCATTATACTTGTTTGTTTCTTCGACGTATTAACGAAGCCTTGCTGGGAGTTTATTAGTATATCAATTTAACGAGAAATTAACTTTCTTTTGTCCCTCGAGTTTGAAACTAGTATCAATTAGTCCCACATATGTGAAAATTAATCAATTTGACCCCTAAAGTTTTTAAAAAGTGACAAATTTAGTCCCTAAGCCAATAGAGCTCTTAGGTTTGAATAAAAAGCCACAAATATGACTTTAGACGAATGTGGATTTGAAATTTAATATATTTTCTCTTAATTAAGCTTATAAAACACATTATTCCTCAATCTGTACTCCTTGGAATGAACCAACAGAGGGGGGAAGGAAAAAAAAAACCCAGATGGTACTTTCTAAGCTTAATTGATTGTATTACCCATTAATGATACCTCCTTTTGAATTGCAATCCCTTACCTTAAAGGGGGACCCACTCAAGGAACAAGGCCACTACCCTCTAGGTTTGTTCTTCGATATATTGTATCTCTTGTCTGTGTATCGTTCGGTCCATGGCCTACTCAACTACGAAGTATGGCTTAGCTCCGACTAAAGGACATCCCCTATATCTAAAACCTTAAATAATCTCATCTAAGAAAAAAATAGTTAACATTTGCATTTGGAAATTCTAACCCGGCTAACTCCAAAAGTGCAAAGATATGGAATCTAAGAGAAGTTCAAGTTTTCCACCTCTTTTGGCAGTGTACTTCCATTAATGGATGAAGATTGTGCAATTCACCCTAAAAAATTGTGCTACCTCAAATGTTCACAAGGGAAACGCATCAAGCACCAATTTATAAGGAGAACACATCAAGCACCAATGTGGTCACAGACGGTGGAGACCACACATAATCTTCACATGTTTGGCCGAGAAGGTTCTAAAAATTACAACGTCATTACAAAAGTCAAGTACACTTAGTGCCAAGGTCTCTTGGAGCCTAGAGGCACGAGATGCAAGCAGAGTTGTGTGCTTGAGTCAAAGCAAGGCATGTGTATTCAAATAACATTTAACGAGGAAAATGTTGTTTGCTTGATAGTCGCATGATTCTTTAAATTCATACGCATCAAGGCTTTCATAGTTGGAATTTAAATGTGAGTTATGCAAGAGTTTCCATGGACTTTATTAAAAATGAGTTTAAGAAGGCTGGGAAAAAAATTTTTATATCAATTGACACGCTAATGTGCTTGGAGTTTAAAAGTAAACTGTCTAAGAGTTTTAATAGAGTATTTTAGAAAATGATTTTAAGAAGGATCTAAAATATTTTTATATTAATTTCTAGGTAAAATTATCTTTATGATCAACTAAGCTTGGAATTAGTGTCGGTTTAGTCCTTCGAGTTTGAAAGGTGCCAAGTTGGTCCCCGAAATTTATATGAACGATACCTTGATGGAAAATATTGATAGATCTGAAATTTTATAATTTCTAGTAGATTTCAGAAAATTCAAATTTATGTCTTTTTATTTGTTATTGGATTTTTTTCTTCCCTGTCCTTGCTTGAATTTTGAAGAAAAGACCTAAACTCAAATTTTTTTTGCTGATACTAGGGGTGAAAATTGATCGATTTTGATCAGTTTTCATGAAAAACTGAAGACCAACCGACCGATAATTTTTCCCATGGAAAAAAAAAAATCAAAAACCAACCAACTGCATCAGTTGACCAAAAAAAAATTAACAAAAAAAACTGCATGCACCTTCCCCCACCTTCATCACCATGAAATCTCAAGGGGAAGATACTCCAACCGTCTCCTTATGATCGACTAAATTCATAACCAAAAACTCAGTGTAAGTTATGTCTAATTTATCAACTCCGTGATCTTTTAATTTTATTTCAAGAGACTCCTTCTGCCATGCCCTTTATTAATTTGAGTAATACTACTTGTATATTCTTCACACAACCTTCATAAAAAAAAGTTGGCACATGATAGAATATGTATAGTTCTGTATTGTTATTTGACTAAAATGTCACTAAAAAAGGACCACACATATTTTATCACGTCACTCGTTATGAAGGTCGTATCAAGAATGTACAAGTAGTATTACTCTATTAATTTTCACTTTCAGTTATAGGTAAAAATTTGAAATCGCCCTTGGAATCTACGGTACTAGCTTTATACAGTGCAGGGGTACGTGTTTTAACAAATAATAATAATAACAAATTTTATAGTTGGTTCATTTCAAAATGTCATTTGAAACCAACAATCAACGTGTGTAAAATATGTCAAGAACTTGAGTAATAAATATTGAAGAAAGTGTTCATCCTCTCTCACATTAAAAATGATCAAATGCAAACACTATGAATTGAACGAGCAAGAAAAAGGAAAGAGTTATGCCAATTTTTATATAGTTTTGTTATATACTGGGTTTTCATTCATATTATGAACACCAATTTGAAGATTTAAATCCTGTGCATGGGAAGCTTATATATAATAAAACTGAATGATTAATAGTATGCTTTTATTTTTTTCATGTACATTCAACCATTTGACAATATTGAGATTAATAGAAGTAATAAATCTCATCGAAGTAATAGATCTCATCTAGTACATCAGGAGCTTACAAATGATAGTCAACAATTAATTATTAATTCCGAAGAAATGTATATCGGAAATCAATTACTATTATTTATATTTTAATAATAACGAGTAATCTAATGTTATATACGTGTACAAAATTTAATAATGCTGACTTTAGTCTCCAAAAAACGTGTATGAAATATTAATAATTAGTATTTTAACTTTGGTTCCCAAGAATAGCACGTAAAAAAATACGCGTATAGAATATTAGGAACTAAGATTTTCATTTTAATTTACAGAAAAAGCATATAGAGAATATAGATAATTAATAATTAATGTTTCATAGTATTTTGATAATATCTCTCATGTTGTGTTGGAAATTTATTAATTTGATTGTATCGAAGTCGATTAATCTAATATATTTAAAAATATAATAACAAAATAATTTATCTTTCTATTGTCATTGCTATTGTTATTTTTGCAAAGCAATTTGAAAATTTTAATAAAATTGGGAAGTTTTACATTTTGTTGGCCATTTCACAAAAATTGTCTTTAAAAATATTTATAATTGTAACTATTATGAGTTATATTATAAAAATCATTGACCCAAAAGTTCAACAAATGACTTGACGGTTAAACCAATGACTCGATAACTCGACCTCTTATTTGGATCGATTTCTAAGTCGGATCTGATCTATGCTTCAGAGTGTGTAATCTTTGGATGTTTCAGCCTTTTCTAGCCTCCATTCCCACGAGAAAGAAGTTAGTCTACGGCAAGTCATTTCTGTGTAACCCAACTAGCGTAAGAGTTTACAAATAAGAATTAATTCTCAAAAAATGTGCATTGAAATTGATAATTATTTTATATTTTAATTATTGTAAAAATATCTGGACGGAAAGAAAATAGGGCCGAGTTGTCCGTGCCATTAGAATCTGTAATCTTTGGCTGTTTCAAGCCTATTTTAGCCCCCATTTCCACCCAAAAAATAGTGTACGATAAGTCATTGGAAATAATCCAACTACTGTAAGAGTTTACAAATAAGAATTAATTATTAATAATTAATTCTCAAAAAACGTGTATTGAAAATTGATAATTGTTTTTTATATTTTAATTCTAGTAAAATGTCTGCACGGAATAAAAGAAATGGTAAAAGGGACGAGTTGGGGGAATCTAATTAGCGTCGGCATTATCAAAGACAAAACAGCTCGTATGACCTTATCTATACTATTATAAAATTAAAGGGTCCTTTCATTTAATTAATCATGTATTTTTTTTGAATTTTTGTTAATACTATTAAATATTGCGATTATTTACTTGGAGTTATCACAGAATTGTTCCTATTTTTACTCAAACAGTACAGTTATCATACAACAATTCCTATATTTTTTTCTAAATATCGGTTGCAATGCCTTTGATTGTAAAGGATCTAAAATTTTAATTTTTAAATATTGAATTAATTTAAATTTTGGCCCATGCACTCCGAAATGTAGGACGCATATTATTATAAAGGTAGGAAAAAAATTATGGTAGAAAATCTTTTATATATGTATATGTACATTCGAAAACATGTAGCCCAAAGCACTTGAAAATAACTCGATTTGTCAAAGTAATAGGCTCCAATGCTACGCCAAGAGTTTAAGGAAACTAGAAAGTTAAAAGAAGAAATGAGATGAATGAAAATCAATAACTAATGTTTTTATTTTGTTTTATTTCTCTGAAATTATGTATAGAAAACCGATAATTAAAGTTCACAAGAAAAGTGTGTAGAGAATACACATATAAAAAATCAATAATTAATGTTTCTCAGTTTAATTATTAGAAAAAATGGAAAAGATATATTAATATTTTTAATTTTAATTTAGAAAATATGAATAGAAAATCATAATTAATGGCTTTTTGTTTAATTCTTAAGAAAAAAAAATTGGGTAAAAAATTAGCATTCAACGTTTTCAATTTTAATTCTTCAAAAAGATACTTTATTCTAATTCTCAAGAAAAAAATAAAAATTAATTATAATGAGACGCTAGTATTATGCACAATTATAGAAGAACAATAGCTCATGTTACCGATTTTACTCCCCCTATACAAAAAAGAAAAAGAATATTTAATATTGTTCATTTTAGTTCTGAGGAATAGAGAACATATGTTAGAAAATATTAGTTAATGTTCAATAGTATAATTCTTAGGAATATGAAAGGACATCTGAAGAAAATCAATATTTAAATAATTTTCATTCAAATTTCAAGAAAATGTGCATAGAATAACGTAAATTAACGTTTTGCGGTTTAATTCTTTGGAAAATTGTGTAGAAAATCAGTGCATAACGTGTTTTCCAATTTATTTCCCCTAAAAATGATTTTATTTCACAGAGAAAATAAAAACTAATTATAATGAGTAGTCTAATGTTATAAATATGTATAAAAAAATCAATTATTAACGTTTTCAATTTTAGTTCCTAAAAAGTTGTATAGAGAATATGGGTATAGACAATGTTTTCTATTTGTTTTTGGGAAAGTGTGTGTAATGGTTTTCATCATAAATTCCAAGAAAAAGTCAATATGAAATAATTTTCATTTTAGTTCCCAAAAAAACGAGTGTTTAAAAAATGCGCTTATAGAAAACCAATAATTAATTTTTATATTTATTCTTATTAAGGTGTTTAAAAAATAAATATTTATGTTTTTCATGTTAATTCCTTTGGGTTTGGAATCCAAGGCACTCAAACAAAAGACAAGGGTTCTGACCAATGAGATCGTATGTATTGGTCCGCATTTATACTATTAGAAAGAAATTGAGGCGAGTAGTAGCTACTTTTCTATCAATCAATGTCTTAATTGCCACTTTTCCCTCTGCTCCCCCTTTTTTTTTTTTCTCTTCTAACACTTACCTATCATTTTTTCCCCTAGTTTAGTTATTTTCCCATTTAGTTTTGTTATTATTTATTTTTCTATATTTAAATCAACTATGCTAAAAATCATAATAATAAAAAAATTGTTGAGCATGCGATACGACTAATATACATTAAAAAAGACACAAGCTCTAACCAACCTTGCTGTATGTATTGGTCATATATATATATATATGTTTACTAATGCGTGCAACACGTGTCGAGCCCAAGTCATTGGCCTAATAATTGTTAAATAGCATAATTGAAGAACATTTTCCTTTTAATACCTATATCTCACCCTCTAAACCTACAAACACGTTATTCATTTTCCCAAAGTTATATGTAGCAACAGATCGTATAAAAACCAAATGCCATTTACACTAACTCTGTGTGTAATGTAATCCATTGAGAAATCTCAAATCCTTGTCTATGTACAAAAAAACCTATATTATATTATGAAATAGAAAAATATTGAAAAGTAAGTAAACATAAATACAAATTAATTTGAATGAAGATATTGAGGGAAGAAAAGATAAAACTAAGAAGACACGTAAGATAACTTTATAGAGACATTCGGCATAAGAAGTAGAGAAATGACAAGCTTTGAAAATAGCGCCAGAAATCTATTATATTTTTAATCTTTAGATTAGGTTAAGGGAGAGATCGCAAAAAGTGATGGTAGAGATGTTTCAATAAAGAGGAGAAATTGAAAAGGTGCGGAAGAAAATTTTTGAGGAAAATGTACATTTTTGGAATGATTAATTGATGGGGCATAGAGATATTTTTAATAGGGAGGAGAAACTGAAATGATTAGGAGGAAAGATTTTAGGAAAATATAGATTTTTGGGAGTAATTCATATTGTTATAGCGTTTCCATTTGAATATTAGAGGGCCCAAGTTATAAAGGAGGGAAACGATCGAAGCATTTATTTTAAATTAATTAACTCATTTATTAAGGAGGAATTGAAGAGCTTTGATTTGAAAATATACCGGTGACACGTAAAAGATTTAAAAAAAAGTGTTTTAGTTCCTGAACATAATTTGGTTATCCATCCCTCAACTCGTTAAACGAATTGCTACTCCCCCCTTCAGATTCGTGTATCCGTTTGTGATCGGATTATGAGCCACACACGAATTAAAGTTTCTATTTCCCTTGCATCGTCAATCACCAGTTAAGTTTAGGGAAGGATTATGTAATCCAATCCTACTCTCCTATCAAATCAGTCAAATAGGACATAAGATTTGTATATTCGTTTGTGAGCGGATTATGAGCCACACATAGATTAAAGTTTCAATGTCCCTTGGATCTTCAAACATTGTATAAAGTCAAGGAAGGATTATGTAATCTAATCGCGCTTTCTTATCAAGCTAGTCAAAAAGGGCATGATTTAACTTATATCCCTTTTTTGGGGAATTAAAATAGATATCATTAACCACAGATTTCACGCACAAGTTTTTCAGGAATTAAAATATAAAACATCAATAATGCTTTTCTATATGTATTTTCTATAAAAAAAAAATCGAGATCGAAATCAAGTTTGAAAAAATTGTAATGCTTAGTATAGAGCTATGAAAGCTTCAATTTTTCAAAGATGAGCAAAACCTACAAATCAAGTAAATTTAATTTGCATCAGATTCCACAATAGCAACAACAAAAGACTCATACCACATTTTGGATCAAATGGCTCAAGCTTGGACAAAATTTCTTACAGTGAAAGTCCTCATATAATAGCTCCAACAGCACTGTACAAATAGAACCCAAGTTGACAAAACCGAATACCAAAAATAAAAAATATAAAAAATATAAAAAATATAAAAAAAAAAAAAAAACCCATTCAAATAGTTAGGTGAAAACAAGAGAAACCCTAATTTTAACCACACAGATAATCACCTACTATTGAAATGTGAGCTCCCGCTTCACCTGCCGAACTGGAACCTACATACCATCATCACACTCTTCACAAAGTGGCCTCTCCAGTGCCATCAAAATTCCCCAAACCAAAAGCTCTCTACAACAGCACAAATGCTTCCCCAAGAATCCAAAAATAGCCCAAATTAGTCGAAGACAAGTTTAAGATCTATCAAATGGTCTCCAAGAAGAGATTGTTTCGTCCCAGTTAGCTTTGTGCAAGAATAAAAATAAAATTTAAATCCAAAGAAGCAATGGACAAAAGACAGACTATTCAACCGAGAAACTCCATAGGAAAATTTAAGGCTTATACGCTTCAAACTTTTGACTCATTACAATGTTTAGGATTGTCGGGTAATAAAACGCCGACCGAATAGAGCAAACAACAAATAAAGGAAATTGGAAATAAAAAGAATACATAAATTTACGTGAAAAACCCTTTCGGGAAAAAACCACGGGCAATAAAAAAATACTCCACTATAGAAGAGTATTACAAAGGAGGAAGTGGAATGGGATGAGTAGGAGGGGAGGAGGGGCATTTCTTTTCTAAGCTCCCTCCCCCTTCTCCTTCGTAAACAATTTGATGTGGGATTCCTACGTGGAGGAATAGTACAATATTCTCCCACTTGGAGATTTGATTGAGAATCAAACAATCTCCACACCTTCTCTATCTTGTCACTACCATGTCGTCTACATTTCTATCAAGCCACACAAGGATTTGCACCAAATAAACTTGTCAGTGTTGATTCCCTTTGTCAGTGCACCTGCTAGGTTGTCTTTTGTGTGAATTTTCTATAAATCCACACTTCCGTCTTTCACCACTTCATGAACAAAATGATATCGTACTCCTATGTGATTTGTCTGGGAGTGAAAAACTGGATTTCTTGTAATCTGCAAGGCACTTTGACTGTCACAATGCAAGAGAATCTTCTCTTGTTTGTACCCAAGTTCTTCCATGAATCTTCTTATCCAGATTGCTTATTCACAAGCTTGTGTAGCTGCCATATACTAAGCTTCTGTTGTAGACAACGCCAGAACTGTTTGTAGTTTAGATACCTAGCTCACAGCTCCTCCTGCAATTGTAAACACATAGCCTTTAGTGGATTTCCTTTTATCAATATCACCTACATAATCAGAATCAACATATCCTCTGACAGTAAATACAGATCCTTTGTAGCATAAAGCAGCATCTGAGGTTCCTTTGACATATCTTAGGATCCTCTTCACAGAATTCCAATGCTCTCGACCAGGGTTTGCGGTGTATCGACTAACTACTCCCACTGCATGTGTAATGTCTGGTCCCATACATATTGTAACACCCCTAAATTTCTATTTGATTTTATTTGAATAAATGGTAAACATCGGACTGAAAAGTGGACCAGGTGGATGCACGACACGAGATTATTTATATGCGCAAGAGACTAATGCATAAGATAATAATTTCACATGTGTGCGTGATACTAAAATTGTATATTTTATATAATTTAAACATAATAAAACATATAATATATATCTTTGTGTGTGTGTGTGTGGAATGATTACAACCATGTGTGGGTCGTGGGGGGGGGGGGGGCAGAAGAAGTCAAAGACTTAGGCTATAAGGTTTTGAAGTCGGCAAGGTGAGTGAGTGTAATAAATATATATATATATATATATATATATACATTATGTCAACAAATCTTCAAAAACAAATAGTAGCAGAAGTGGGAGAAGAAAACGGAGAAGCCAAGGACGCGAGGAAGAGAAAAAGGTATAAAAAAAAAAACGCGCGACAGCAACATGGGCAAAAAAGAAAAAAGAGACTAACCCCAACCCTGCAACCAATCCAAGTAAGGATAATCTAGTTTTTATAAGTGAAATTTTATTTCTATGCTTGAGAATTGTTCTTTTTCGAGGAATTCCAATTCTTGTTGAAATAGTTTGATTCTTATTAAATTCAGTTGAATTTATTGGTATTTGAATCCTATTTGCTGTTTCGGGCATTTTCTGACATGCCTACATTGATTTGTTCATCCGTTTTGTGGTTATACATATTATTTGAGCTTGAACTGTTGATTTGGTTGTGAGTGGAAATAACCGTTTGAACCCACTAACTCAATTATTCTTATTATAATTGTTTGAGATCCTAAACATTGATTTGAACGTGGTTGGACCTATTTGTTCGGTCCCACTTGTTATGTTGGTTGATGAATGTTGTGTTTGAACCCATTGACTGAGGTGAACAACCACGAAAGCGGGAATGGGAGACCCCGTGCTTGGGTTAATGCACGTATGAGCTGTAATGACTGGTTAATGGGCCCTGATACGTTGAGTAGACCCCGTGCTTGGATCAACGCACAAATGTTGGACCCCGTGTCTGGGTATGAACAGGCACACTGTTCGCAACCCATTCGGGTCTCTCAGTAATTGTTGCTTTGAGCTGACATATATTAAACTTGTTGTGTTGACCTTTTCTGAGCATATTCCTGATTGATTATCCCGTACTGAGTGTTCATTCACACTCACACTTGTTGGTTGGCCATTTTTAGGTAAACTCTTAAAAGATGAGCCGTACGTGAGTGGTGGTGGCAACAAGGGAAAAGGGGTCGCCAATAGTTAAACGTTTAAGTTTTTATAGCTTCAAGCTATCTTTTGAGATAGTTCCACTTTTGTGATAATGATCCGGAACTTTTTAGTGGATGATGGATGAGTGCATCCCTGTACATTTGTTGGTGTGTAAAAGGTAGGGGTATCATAGCTTGGTATCAGAGCCTAGGTTTTCAAGTTCTGAAGACAGTGAGGATGTTTGTGGACGTTAGGTAAGAAAATATTTGGTTAGTTAGCCAATGGGCAGGTCTTAGTAGGGATGAGAGTGTGTGCCAAATCAACGTTACATTATTACTAATTGAAGCCTTCTTCTTTTTCCAAATGGCTAACCAAGGTTCTCAAGGCTCAAATGGAAGTGTCGTCTCAGTAAAGTCGGTGAATGGGCCAGTCTTCGAGCATCGATTGGGCATCGAAGCCGAAGGGCGAAGAATGGAGGTTGAAGCTCATGAGCAATGGCAACAAAGGAACTATGAGCGGGCCGACTTCTAGGACCACATAAAGCACCTTAAATGCGAGGTGTAGAAGGAGCAATAACTCCGTGCACACCAACTTCTGGAGTGCTAGTGCCAGGTGCGACTCATGATTGAAGTGGTTAACGATGGCCGACAGAATAGATGGATGATAATTACACGCAATCTTCTCGACCGCCCTCTGCAAGAGTTAGAGTACAATCCGAATTACTTAGGTCCCTTTTGAGAACGAACTTTTCCCCAAAGTTATATTTATAAAAACCAAATGCCATTTACACTAACCTTGTGTGTAATGCAATCCATTGAGAAATCTCAAATCCTTGTATATGCACAAAAAAAACCTATATTATATTATGAAATAGGAAAATATTGAAAAGTAAGTAAACATAAATACAAAGTAATTTGAATGAAGATATTGAGAGAAGAAAAGATAAAACTAAGAACACACATAAGATAACTTTATAGAGACATTTGGCATAAGAAGTAGAGAAATGACAAGCTTTGAGAATAGGGCCAGAAATCTATTATGTTTATAATCTGTAGATTAGGTTAAGAGAGAGGCCACAAAAAGTGATGGTGAAGATGTTTTTCCATAAGGGGGGGAAATTGAAAACGTGCGGAAGAGAATTTTTGAGTAAAATGTACACTTTTGGAATGATTAATTGATGGGACATAGAGATATTTTGAATAGGGACGAGAAACTGAAATGATTAGGATGAAAGATTTTAGGAAAATATAGATTTTTGGGAGTAATTCATGGCTCATTTTGTTGTGGCGTTTCCATTTGAACATTTAAGGGCCCAAGTTATAAAGGAGGGAAATGATTGAAGCATTTATTTGAAATTAATTAACTCATTTATTAAGGAGGAATTGAAGAGCTTTGATTTGAAAATATATTGGTGACATGTAAAAGATTTTTTTAAAAAAAAAGTGCTTTAGTTCCCAAACATAATTTGGTTATTCGTCCCTTAACTCGTTAAAAGAATCACTACTCCTCCCTTAACATCCGTATATCCGTTTGTGATCGGATTATGAGCCGCACACAGATTAAAGTTGCTATTTCCCTTGCATCTTCAATCACCAGTTAAGTTTAGGGAAGGATTATGTAATCTAATCCCACTCTCCTATCAGAGCAGTCAAATAGGGCATAAGATTTGTATATCTGTTTGTGAGCGGATTACGAGCCATACACAAATTAGAGTTTCAATGTCCCTTGCATCTCTAAACACTGGATAAATTCAAGGATGGATTATGTAATGTAATCGCGCTTTCTTATTAGGCCAATCAAAAAGGGTATGATTTGACTTATATCCCTTTCTGGGGGAATTCAAATAGAAATCATTAACCACAAATTTCATGCACAAGTTTTTCAGGAATTAAAATGTGACACCCCCACCTTTCATACACTGAACAGGCGTACAAGGGTGCACTCATCCATCGTCCGCTAAATGGTTCCCTATTATTAACACAAAAGTGGAACCATAAACAACACACTTAATACTATATTACAGAATTAGTCACATCCCAAAGGGAAGTTTAAAGCGACCAAACGCATAAAAGTTTAACTACTAATGGCCCTTTAACCCTTACCACCACCACCACTCTCGTACGGCACGTTCGTACGAGATCCACCTTAAAAAGGTTTAAACCAACAAGGGTGAGTGTGAATGAACACTCAGTAAAGAATAATCAATCTGGTGCATGTTCAAGAAAGTTCAACACAACAAATTTAACATAGTTTAGCACGAACCATTAACTACTGAGAGACCCATAAGTTTATGAACAGTGTGTTTGTTCAAACCCAGACACAGGGTCCAACTTTTGTGCATTAACCCAACCAGCCATTACGGCTCAAGTGTGCATTAAACCAAGCACGGGGTCTCCCATTCTGGCTTTCGCGGTTGTTCATCTCAATCAACAGGTTCAAACGCAACATTCAACAACCAACATCACAGGTGGGACCGAACAATTAGGTCTAACCACATTCAAATCAACGTTTGGGATTTTAACAATTAAAATGACAATAATTGGGTTGGTTAGTTCAAACGATTAATCTCGATTGCAGCTAAATCAACAAATCAAGCTCAAATAATAGGTGTAACCACAATCCGGATGAACAAATCAACATAGACATGCCAAATAATGTTCAGAACAACAAATAGGACTCAAATACTAATAGATTCAACTGAATTTCAAAGGAATCAAGACAGTTCAACAAAAGAACTGAAATTCCTCACAGAAAAATAAAATCAAAGTAAAAGAATGGAATTTCTCTTAAAAATAGATCACCATTACCTAGATTGATCGCGCATGTGAGATTACCCTATGACATTTCCACGTACTACCCCTCACGTTTTTTTTCCTTTTCTATTTCTTTTTTTTTTACCTTCTTTTTCTTCCCTGGTTCTTCTTCCCGATGCTTTCGGCCTCTCTTCTCTCTCACGCTTCAATCTTTTTTTTTTAAACCCCCTATAGCCTTCTCTAATTGTCATAATAGTATATATTATATAATATATATATATATATTACTTCACGCAAATTCTTCAAGCCTCTCGTAGCTTCTCCTTCCTTCTTCTTATCTTAACTTAATATATTATATTATAAGATAACTTAATATAATATAATATAACATTATATACAATAATATATATATATTCCATAACTACTTCCACGAGTTCATATACTTGCACCCATTAATATTATATCTTTTCATGTATGCAATCCATTTATCTCATCTCACTTCGACTTTTCACTATACTTTCTATTCCTAAATTATTATTGGCCTTCCGATGGCGTCATTTTACCATTTCAACCCTTCATTTAACACAACATCACACCCATCTATACATTTTCAACCTCATATTTTTCATAATCCCAAATTAAAATTAAATGGAAATTTAGGGGTATTACATCCTCCCCTCCTTAAAAAAATTTCGTCCTCAAAATTAATGTAGCTAGTTCGTGAACGACTCTGGGTGCTCCTTTCTCATGCTATTTTCAGGCTCCCAAGTTACTTACTCCATTGAATGGTTTTATATAGTACCTTTACTAGTGGTATATGTTTAGTTTGAAATAGTAACTTCTTCAATCCAATATTTGAATTGGTCGTTCCACATGGGATAAGTTTTCTTTAAGTTCCACCAGATCATCTTTAAGTGCATGCATTAAGTCGTGTACGTACCTTTGTAATGCAGATATATGGAACACATCGTGTAGATTGGACGAGTTTGGGGTGAGCGCTAGCTGATACGCTACTGGTCCAATCCTTTCAATGATTTCAAAAAGTCTAACATAACACAGCCTTAACTTTCCTTTCTTTTCGAACCTCATTACTCCTTTCCAAGGTGAGACATTGAGAAATGCCCTATCCCTAACTTCGAACTCTAAATCCCTTCGTTTAAGATCACCGTAACTTTTTTATGTACTCTAGGTAATTAGTAGATGCTTCTTAGTGATTCCGACTTTGTCCATCATGATCTATGTCAGCTCGGGTCCAAATATTTTTTTATTGTCCGACCTCTTCCTAATAGATTGGGGATCTACACTTCCTCTCACACAATGCCTCGACTGGTGCCATTCCAATGCTAGAATGGTGACTGTTGTTATAGGCAACCTCGATCAAAGTGACGTGATCAGCCTAACCACCTTTAAAATTCAACACACAAGTTCTAAGCATATCATCTAGAGTTTGAATTGTTCTTTCTGATTGTTCGTCCGTTTATGGGAGGAATGTAGTACTAATTACTAACTTCATTCATAAGGCAGCTTGTAGAGTTTTCCAAAACTTAGATGTGAAATGCGCATCTCAATTTGAGACAATGGTAACTGGTATTCCATGTAACTTTACCACCTCTTGTATGTACATTTGAACGAATTGGCTTATACTATCATCCACTTTAATTAACTAAAAATGCACCGTTTTCGTCAATCGATCAACTACCAGTCATATGGCGTTAAACCCTCTTGTTGTGTGGGGTAGTCCAACCACAAAGTCCATTATGATAGGTTCCCACTTCCATTTGGATATTGGTAAGGGCTGTAATAAACTCGATGGCTGTTGATGTTCAGCTTTTACCAGCTGATAGGTCGAGCACTTGGCCACAAATTTTGCTATTTCTCTTTCATACCTAGCCACCATAAAGTAGAGCACAAGTCCTTGTACATTTTTATCTCTCCAAGATGTATAGTACATGCAGTACCGTGAGCTCCATTAAGATAATATTCTTGATGTATGGATCAGCAGGTACACAGACCCTATCTCCAAATTTAAGCTTTCCATCCTAGTCAATTTTGAAGTCATTTGTCTTTCCCTCCTTGACTTTTACTCAAATCATTTCTAACTCTTTGTCGAGGAGTTGCACCTCCTTGATCAAAGTCAGTATAGTAGGTTACAGCTCAATATTATACCAGCTTGCTTCACCCACCTCTTGCAATTTTACTTCTATCTCCAGGGATTGCAATTGTCAAAGTAATTGAAGCTTCTGTGTCACTAGATTGGCCAAATTCCCACTTTTCAAGCTTAGTGTATCATCCGTAATATTTGCCTTTCCAAGGTGATGAAGAATTGTGCAGTCATAGTCTTTGAGTAGTTTGGCCATCTCCTTTGCCTCATATTCAAGTCTTTCTGAGTAAAGATGTACTTTAAGCTCTTATGGTCGATGTGGATTCGAGATGAAGCTCCAAACAACTAGTGCCTCCAAATCTTTAGTGCAGACACCACAACTGCGAATTCTAGGTTATGAGCCGAGTAGTTCTGCTCATAATTCTTTAGTTGCCAAGGAGCATAAACAATCACCTTCCCTTGTTATATCATGACACAATCTAACACTTTCTTTAAAACATCACTATAGATTACAAGGTTTTCATTGCTCATTGGCATAACCACAACTGGTGCATAAACTAACAATTCCTTCAGCTCGTGGAAGCTTCTAGTACATTTTTTTTCCCGAGTAGTCAAACTTTGTATTATTTCTCGTAATTTGAGTCAATGAGTTAGCTAGTCTCGCAAAATCTTGTACAAAACATCGATAATAACGAGCCAATCTACAAAACTTCGGATTTTGGTACATTCTTTCGGGGTTCCCATGCCAGTATAGCTTCCAGCTTACTTGGATCCACTGAAATACATTTTTCGAATATAACATGCCCTGGAGCATGTTCCTCCACACTGTTTATAGGTAGCTATTATACATTATTTACTACCTAGCTCACTCACACTCGAAAGTGTCAAACACGTTCAACTCAGGTTAAACACAAGGGATCCTCTACCAAACAAATATATTGGTAGTCTACTGAGGGGTTTTCGTCTTTTTTTGGAAGGATCATAGATAATTAGGGGTTATCCTCTAACTCTAGCAGGAGGCAGTTAAGAAGGTCATGTGTGATTATCATTCGACCATTCTAACGACCATCGCTAACCACTTCAGTCACATGCTGCACTTGGAGCTGGCATTCCAACAGTTGGTGCGCACATACTTGTTGTTCCGTTCCCACCTCGTGCTCAAGGAGGTCAATATAATCCCAAAATGTCAGCACGTTCGTAACTTCTTTGTCTCCACTTCCTGTGGATCTTGGCCTCCATCCTATGTGCTTGGACTTTAAAGCCCTCTCCACCCAATGCATCCACATATGGATCCCCCTGTAAGACTTGTGGGAGAACTCACGTATACGCTTGCCATGCAAATAGTGCCAAAGGGGACAATCGGTGTACAAAGGCCGGTCCATTCACCGATTCTCCGGGAATAGCACTTCCACTCGAATCATGACAACGTTGGTTGGCCATCTAGCAAAAAGAAGAGTGTTACTATTAATAACACGAGGAGATTGACTGTGGCGCACTCTCATCCCTTTCCAAAACCCACCCTTCAACTATCTAATCAAATATTTCCTCACCTAACTTCTACAAACTTCAACATTGTCTTTAGAACCTAAGAACCTAGGCTCTGATACCAAGCTGTGACACCCCCACCTTTCATACACTGAACAGGTGTACAAGGGTGCACTCATCCATCGTCCACTAAATGGTTCCCTATTATTAACACAAAAGTGGAACCATAAACAGCATACTTAATACTATATTACAGAATTAGTCACATCCCTAAAGGAAAGTTTAAAGCGAGCAAACACATAAAAGTTTAACTACTAATGGCCCTTTAACCCTTACCACCACCACCACTCTCGTACGGCACGTTCGTACAGGATCCACTTGAAAAAGGTTTAAAACAACAAGGGTGAATGTGAATGAATACTCAGTAAGGGATAATCAATCAGGTGCATGTTCAAGAAAGTTCAACACAACAAATTCAACATAGTTTAGCTCAAACCATCAACCACTGAGAGACCCATAAGGTCATGAACGGTGTGTCTGTTCAAACCTAGACACGAGGTCCAACTTTTGCGCATTAACCTAAGCACGAGGTCTACTCAACGTATCGGGGCCCGTCAACTAGCCATTACGGCTCAAGTGTGCATTAACCCAAGCACGGGGTCTCCTATTCCTGCTTTCCCAGTTGTTCATTTCAGTCAACAGGTTCAAACGCAACATTCAACAACCAACATCGCAAATGAGACCGATTAATTAGGTCCAACCACGTTCAAATCAATGTTTGGGATTTCAACAATTAAAATGACAATAATTGGGTTGGTGAGTTCAAATAATTTTTCTCGATTACAGCCAAATCAACAAATCAGGCTTAAATAACAAGTGCAACTATAATCCGGATGAACAAATCAACATAGACATGCCAAACAATGTCCAAAACAACAAATAGGACTCAAATACGAATAGATTCAACTGAATTTCAAGGGAATCAAGATAGTTCAACAAAAGAACTGAAATTCCTCACAAAAGAATAAAATCAAAGTAAAAGAATGGAATTTCTCTTAAAAATAGATCACCCTTACCTAGATTGATCGCGAATGTGAGATTAACTTATTCCGTTTCCACATACTGCCCCTAACATTTTTTTTCCTTCTCTCTTTCTTTTTTTTCCTTCTTTTTCTTCCCTGGTTCTTCTTCCCAGCGCTCTCGGCCTCTCTTCTCTCTCACGCTTCAATCTTTTTTTTTTTAAACCCCTGTAGCCTTCTCTAATTGTCATAACAGTATATATTATATAATATATATATTACTTCTCGCAAATTCTTCAAGCCTCTTGTAGCTTCTCCTTCCTTCTTCTTATCTTAACTTAATATATTATATTATAAGATAACTTAATATAATATAATATAACATTATATACAATAATATATATATTCCATAACTACTTCCACGAGTCCATGTAATTGCACCCATGAATATTCATCTATAAATACAAACCTATATCTTTTCATGTATGCATTCCATTTATCTCATCTCACCTCGACTTTTCACTATACTTTCCATTCCTAAATTATTATTGGCCTTCCGATGGCATCATTTTACCATTTCAACCCTTCATTTAACACAACATCACACTCATCTATACATTTTCAACCTCATATTTTTCATAATCCCAAATTAAAATTAAATAAAAATTTTGGGGTATTACATAAAATAAAAAACATTAATAATGCTTTTCTATATGTATTTTCTATAAAAAAAATCGAGATTGAAATCAAGCATGAAAAAATTGTAATGCTTAGTATAGAGCTATAAAAGCTTCAATTCTTCAAATATGAACAAAACCTACAAATCAAGTAAATTTTATTTGCATCAGATTCCACAATAGCAACAACAATAGACTCATACCACATTTTGGATAAAATTCCTCAAGCTCGGACAAAATTTCTTGCAGTGAAAGTCCTTATATAATAGCTCCAACAACACTATACAAACAGAACCCAAGTTGACAAAACCCAAATACCAAAAATAAAAAATAAAAAATAAAAAATAAAACCCATTCAAATAGTTAGGTGAAAACAAGAGAAACCCTAATTTTAACCACACAGATAATCACCTACTATTGAAATGTGAGTTCTCACTTCACCTGCTAAACTGGAACCAGCATACCATTATCACACTCTTAACAAAGTGGCCTCTCCAGTGCCATCAAAATTCCCCAAACCAAAAACTCTCCACAAAGAAAGATCTGCAAAACAGCAAAACTGCTTCCCCAAGAATCCAAAAACAACCCAGATTAGTCGAAGATAAGTTTAAGATCTATCAAATGGTCTCCAAGAAGAGATTGTTTCATTCCAATTAGCTTTCTGCAAGAATAAAAATAAAATTTAAATCCAAAGAAGCAATGGACGAAAGACAGACTATTCAACCGGGAAACTCCATAGGAAAATATGAGGCTTATACGCTTCAAACTTTTGACTCATTACATTTTTTAAGACTGTTGGGTAATAAAACCCTAACCGAATAAAAACAAATAAAGGAAATTAGAAATAAAAGGAACACAAAAATTTACGTGAAAAACCCTTTTGGGAAAAAACCACTGGCAAGAGAAGAAAACTCCACTATACAAGAGTATTACAAAGGAGGAAGTGGAATGGGATGAGTAGGAGGGGAGGAGGGCCATTTCTTTTATAAGCTCCCTCCCCCTTCTCCTTTGTAAACAATTTGATGTGGGATTCCTATGTGGAGGAATAGTATAACATTCTCTCGCTTGGAAATTTGATTGAGAATCAAACAATCTCCATACCTTTTTTTATCTTGCCACTACTATGCCATCTATGTTTCTGTCAAGCCATACAAGGATCTGCACTAAATGAACTTGTCAGTGTTGATTCCCTTCGTCGGTGCATCTGCTAAGTCGTCTTTTGTGAGAATTTTCTATAGATCCACACTTCTGTCTTCCATCACTTCACGAACAAAATGATATCGTACTCCTATGTGTTTGGTCTTAGAGTGAAAAAATGGATTTCTTGCAATGTGCAAGGCACTTTAACCGTCACAATGCAAGAGAATTTTCTCTTGTTTGTGCCCAAGTTATTCCATGAATCTTCCTATCCAGATTGCTTCTCTACAAGCTTATGTAGCTGCCATATACTCAGCTTCTATTGTAGACAATGCCACAACTGTCTGTAGTTTAGATACCTAGTTCACAACTCCTCTTGCAATTGTAAATACATAGCCTATAGTGGATTTCCTTTTATCAATATCACCTGCATAATCAGAATCAACATATCCTCTGACAGTAAATTCATATCCTTTGTAACATAAAGCAGCATCTGAGGTTTCTTTGGCATATCTTAGGATGCTCTTCACAGAATTCCATTGCTCTCAACTAGGGTTTGCCATGTATCGACTAACCACTCCCATTGCATATGCAATGTTTGGTCCCGTACATATCATGGCAAACATCAAACTCCCAACTACTGATGTATACGGTACTCGAGACATTTCCATCCCCTCAGCTTCATTGCTAGGACACATACTTGAGGATAACTTGAAATTAACAGGAAGCGGGGTAGTGATTGACCTACAATCTTGCATATTGAAGCGGCCCAAGATTTTCTTCAAGTAATTCTTTTGAGATAGCCAAATATTCCTGTTATTTCTGTCTCGGTGAATTTACATCCTTAGAATCTTGTTTACTGGTCCTAAATAATTCATTTCAAACCCCCTAGCCAACTGAGCCTTTAGTTCTTCGATACGATCTTTGTTAGGGCTTGATACAAACATGTCATCAACATACAACAGCAATATAATGAAATCATCAACACCAAACCTCTTGTAATACGTACAAGGGTTTGAACCAAGTCTGTTGTATCTAAGGCTCAATATGAAGGAATCAAATCTTTTATACCAACATCTCGGCGCTTGTTTTAAGCTGTATAAAGATTTGTTTATCCTGCTAAACCAAGTTCTTCTTCCCTGGTTCTTCAAAACCATCTGGTTGGAGCATATAGATTTTTTCTTCCAGATCTCCATGAAGAAATGCACTTTTCACATCTAACTACTCCAGATGTAGATCAAATGTAGCACATAACGCCAGAACTATCCAAACAGTAGTAAGTCGAACCACGGGTGAAAAAATTTCAGTAAAATCAATGCCTTCTTTCTGAGCCTATCTTTTTATCATAAGCCTTGCACGATACCGATCTATCTGATCATCATTATTTCATCTGACCTTTTAAACCCATTTGTTACTAATGGGCTTCCTCCTGTGCGGTAATGGTACAAGCTCCCATGTCTTATTCATATGAAGAGCTTCAATTTCTTCTTGCATTGTTGTCATCCAAAGTCATGCTTCTGAGCTTTCAACCGCTTCTTTGAATGTTGATGACTCCCCATTTTCTGTTAGAAGACAGTATGTAATATTACCCTCCACAATGTAATCAAACTGCTAGGCTGGTATGTGTTTCTCACGAGTTAACTGTTTGAACTTCTATAGTTTCAGGCTCAACTGGCCTTTATTCCTCGTGTTCTGGTATTGCTCCAGAAGAATCTTCTTGTTCAGACTTTTCTTCTTCCTAGATTGTTATAGTCTCTGGAATTTCTATCAATGTGCTACTTATATCTTTCTTTTGTAGTTTATCTTCTACAAATATGGCATCCCTGCTGATGACGACCTTGTGGGCAGTGGGATTCCACAGTCGATACCCCTTGACTCCATCAGCATATCCTAAAAATCTACACTTCCTGGATTTTGGATCTAGTTTCAAAACTTCTTGGGAATTGTACATCACGAACATTGGACTCTCAAATGTGTGCAGGCGTGAATAATTAACTGGATTACCAGTCCACATCTCCATCGGTGTTTTCAGATCAATCGATTTTGTTAGTGATCGATTAATCACATAGCAGGCAATGCTCACAGCTCCAAAATGACTTTGTCATATTTGGAGTTCTTAGCATGGCTCTAGTTCTTTCGAGTAGAGTTCTATTCATCTACTCCGCCACTCCATTCTGTTGAGGAGTATATGCCACCGTGAGTTGTCTCTTGATGCCTTTTTGATTACAAAAATCAACGAAGTCATCCCCCATATATTCTCCGCCATTGTCCGTCCTGATGCACTTGATCTTCCACCCGGTTTCCCATTCAATTTGCACTTTGTATGCCTTGAAAACTGAAAACACATCTGACTTCTTTCTGATAGGGTACACCCAACATCTTCTGGAATAATCATTGATAAAGGATACAAAGTACCTTACTCCTCCCAGAGATATAACCGGTGCTTGCCATACATCAGAATGAACTAATTCTAGAATATTTGTACTTCTAGAATCAGATGCAGTGAACTTTAATCTATGCTGCTTACTTGTAACACAGTGCTCACAAAAGGGTAATGAAACCTTTGTGAGACCCGAGAGTAGTTTTCGTTCAGCGAGTACCTTCAACCCTTGCTCAGACATGTGGCCCAATTTTTCGATGCCACTTCTTTGTCTCTTCAACAGAATTGGTTGATGCAACTGATGCCTCTGCCTCCAGGTGAGTCTCTCCCATGAGTCTGTACAAATTCGCAACAATCCTTTCAGCGTTCATCACAATTAGCGCTCCTTTAACAATCCTCATCATTCCATTTTGGATGTGGGTGTTGTATCCAATTTCATCTAATTGTCCCAAAGACAATAGATTCTTCTTTAAGCCCTTCACATGTCGTACATTTTTAATAGTGTGTACCATACTGTTATACATCTTCAATTTGATTGTGCCAATTCCAACAATCTCCAAGGAATGATCATTTCCTATGTACACAGACCCTGCAGAGATAGATTTATAAGTGTGAAACCAATCTTTACGAGAGGTCATATGGTATTTTGCTCCTGAATCCAATATCTAAGCATCAGTGAGTTCCGATCTATCCTTGAATACCGTTGCTACTTCGCTGTATAGAATATCAACTTCAGCAACGCACCCTTGAGATGTTTCTGCCTTGTCTATATCTTTGAATCGACACTCACTTTTGAAGTGTCCTCTCCTGCCATACTTGTAGCACTTGAGATTCTTCTTACCCCTCGATTTTGACCTCCCTTGTTTGTGACTCCCATTGGAATCATGTTCCATTGACCTTCCTCGGGTCATAGACAGAGCTTCTGCTTGTTGTAAGTTTGCTTGTCTATCTTCCCTGCTTTTCCTTCTATTTTCTTCCTCAAGAATCGAAGCAGCGACATCATCGAAAACAAAAAAATCCGTGAGGATATTATTAGTTAAATTGATGATGATTCGGTCATATGAATTTGGGAGACTTTGAAGTAAAATCTTAGCGCGTTCCTGCGGCGTAACCGTATGTCCCAACATTGAAAGTTGAAAGAACATAACGAGGTCAAAGTATGTAAATGCTCTATAATCGATGTAGATTCCAACATCCTTAAGGTATACAACTTTCTCTTCAAGAAAATTTTTTTGTGAAGTAACTTGGCTTCATATAATCTGATGAGGTGATCCCAAACCTTTTTAGTGGTCTCCTTCTCTTTTACTCCCGATAAGGTATCATCTGATAAGGTTAGATGCAGATTTGAAAGGGCCATCGCATCTATCCTTCTCCACTTTTCGTCATCTGTGATCTCTGCCAGCTGAGTACTGATGGCCTTCAGGCTATTATCTTTTACCAATAATGCCCTCATCTTTAATTTCCATAGCGAAAACTTTGTACCGTCAAATTTGGCGATATAAACATTTGCTGCCATTGCTTCTATCATGAACTGTTGTTGAATATAGAATAGCTCCCACTATTTCATGTGAGAAGTATCTCCTTGGGTTACCTTCAACTAGTATATTGTTAAATTAAAGTACACCAGGAAAATTTCTAGGAAAGACTGGAGGGACACAAACAGTCCGCTTAAGAACCAGACTCCTTAGACAAAATTTTCCTTAGGCATGCACCTAATCACCTAATATACCTTTACAGAATGCCCGAAGGAAGATCAAACACGTGAATAGTGATGGTATATTGAAGCAGCCCTTCAATATAATTTCTGCAGCATCTTCGTAGGATGAAACACCAATATCTAACTTATTTTCTGATGTGAAGGGTCCACTTAAAAATGGCAATCACAGAGCATAGGATAAGTATATATTAACACCCTAACCCCGTAAATAGCTCCTTAAGGAATTTTCCTTTTCTGATGTGAAAGATCAGACTATGCTGCAACCATAGAGCATACTTTGGAAAAATCTTTCTGATACCACTGTTGGGTAATAAAACCCTGAGCAAATAGAGCAAATAACAAATAAAGGAAATTGGAAATAAAAGGAACACAAAAATTTATGTGGAAAACCCTTTAAGAAAAAAACCACAGACAAGAAAAGAAAACTCCACTATAAAAGAGTATTACAAAGGAGGAAGTGGAATGGGATGAGTAGGAGGGAATGAGGAGCATTTCTTTTATAAGCTCCCTCTCCCCTTCTCCTTTGTAAACAATTCGATGTGGGATTCCAACTTGGAGGAATAGTACAACAAGGACAACAATCAGATGCAGAAACAATGTAATCGCTCAATACATTCTATATTTCCGAGATCAGGAAGATCATGACCTGGATTGGACATCCTCACTCCTATTAATGGGGGAAAAAGGAAGATCTAAACCCTAACCTTAGCAATTCAAACTTGAGTCGACACTAAGGCATCAGAGTTTAACTGCCATTGGATTTGGATCCTAGTTGCTGGATGATGAACCATTTGGTATGGCCATTCTTGTCCTAATCGTAAATGTCGAAGGCGTCCTTAAGCACGGGGGCCGTGAACTCGCCAAGGATGATGAATCCGCCACTGTTGGCACTGACCTCCTCCATGACGCGGTGGATCTCGTCGGCGGAGGTGGCGGATCCGAGCTCACGCACGAACTCACCAGAGGAATTCTTCCCTTCTCGTCACAAAATTATGCAATCAATTTTATTCATTTTCTTTTTTTTAAGGGAGAATAAATCGCGACATGATCAACTTTTTTTTTTTTTTTGTTTTTATCAAAATCTCAATTAGCACTAACTTTATTTAGAATAACACGTCCAAATCAAATCATTAATTTATTAGAACTTGCAAAAGCTTAAACAAATTAAATAATTAATATATGATCTAATAACGAAAATAATCTTGTACTTTCATATTTTGATTTAAATCCCTAAATTTTTAGTCTTCTCATTTCTAACCCAAACTTATATTAGTGAAGCAATTAGAATTTCACACCTTAACTCTCATTTACAGCCCTTTATTTTTATTAGGATGGATGTTTAAGATGGGTCACGGGTTGATGGGTAAATCAAGGATGGGTCAAACCTATGTTGCGGGTCGAGTCAACCCAAGTTATACTACTGGCGGGTTGCAGGCAGGCCATGGGTCAACTAATATATTATTATTACGAGAAATTATTTTAATACATTTCTACAAATTTTTTAATGAATTAATTGCAAGAATAATAAAAATAAAATATTCATCGTGTGATAAGACAACAAACCATTTTTTTTGTCTCAAATGATAATGAATCTTTAGATGAAATTTATCTTTGAGATATTAAACTTAAAAATTTAAAATATTCATGATGTGATGGATTTATTCGCTGATTATAGAAATGACTCAAGTTTATCTTTTTTCCATGCCTCCTCTTTACTATCATTTTCGAAAACAATAGAAAACAAGACTGAGTTTTACATTTCACTCTCTTCTATGAATCTCAAGAGAACTTCCATTTTTAAATGGAAAACGACTTAAATTCTTCTAAAATGAGTGATTATACCATGACTTGCTAAATACTATAATCACTAAAATTAAGTTGGTTTGACCAAAAATAAGCTCACCTAAACACCTTATAAAACTCAAAGATGGTTCACTTTTGAATTCAAAGCATAAAAGCCTTGTCAATTAATATAAAAAAAAATTATCCGCCCAAACTCACAGACAGTTCACTTTTGATTTCAAGTTTGTAGACCTCTTTAGCAAAATTACTTTGTTCAAAATAATAATAATAACAAATTTAATTTCAGCATTAATATTATTATTACGAGAAATCATTTTAATACAATTTTTCAAATTTTTTAATGAATTAATTGCAAGAATAGTAAAAAGAAAAAAAATATTCATCATGTGATAAGACAACAAACCTGTTTTTTTTTTTTTCCTTTTTTATGGCTTTATGGCCAAGGATATTTCGGTAATTTCACCCGAAACCCGAAAATTCTACGTTAGCTTGTGAAAATATTTTTTCCCATGAAAATATCTTGAAATTTTATGTAATACCCTTGAATTTTCATTTAATTTTAATTTGGAGATATAGAAAAATTAGAACTGAAAAAGAATAATTGGTCGGCATATGAATTGAAGTAGTAAATTGATGTAGTCAGAAACTCAATAATAATTTAAGAATGGAAAAATATGGTGAAAAGTGGGGTTGATGGATGCACGACGCATGATTTTCTATGCATGAACGTGGTGAATGCGGAAGAAAATTACTTCATATGAAATGCATTAAAATAATGTAATGCATATCATCCAAACGCAATATAAGATAAGAATATATATATATATATATATGTAAAGTCCACTATATATATATGGTTGAAAGTCCACTATATATATATATATATATATTGTACAAATATGTCTCATGAGAGGCACAGTAGCATGGAGTGGAAAAAAAAAACAACAGAGAGCAGCCGAGAGCGAGGAAGAAGAGAAGGAAAAAAGGGAGAGAGAGAGAGAGAGAAAAGAAAGGAAAAAAGAAAAGGGAGAGAAAACGTAAGGGGCAAAGTGGAAAAAAACATAAGGTCAATCTTGACTCTACGATCAATTTAGGTAAGGAAGTACTACCATTGTACCTTTTGATCATTCAATCGATTTAAATAGTTATTTTCACCGATCAATTGTTTTGTCACGCGTCAATTCGATCTCTTGACATGTGCAATTATTTGATTAATTGGGTTCAAGACTATTTTTGATTATTCTCATTTTTATCTCGAAGTATTGTTTGATTGAGATTTATAATTCTTGTGCTATTTGTGTTTGAACCATGAGATGAAATGACTATTGAGGACTATGTGAACCTAGGCAAATGTGGGTTGTATACTCATTGGGAATTGTGTGACCCCAAACATGTGATGTGTGTGACTCCGAACACATAATATGTGCCAACGAGGATTGTGTGACCTCGGAGGAGTGGATTGACCATGGCTGTGTTTGGTTGCCTCCATTATTTGAATAAATAAATAATGTGCAAGTTGGGTTGTTGGACGTGAGTTCATTTGGCCATTTTTGTTGGTGATACTCATTTACTAGGCATTGTTCGCTCACCTTTTTATTTCAGGTGATGACGTGTTGACGGTTGCAGAGTATAGGAAAATCCAATGATGTGTAAAAGAGTGGGTTTTATTATATAGTTTTGTGAGTGTTTGGAGAGTATCTAGTGACATGGAATTTTATTTTTGTATAATTCTTGTACCCAAACTTTGGATAGTCATTGTATATATATGACATGTTGGAGTTCTAGGTTTGCAATTCCTAATGCACCAAGGCTCGGTTGGGTCCATGGAGGAGCGGGGCGTTATATTTTATATTGACTATGCACTGCAAGACGTTTGATAAAAATACTGATATTAAGACCAGTAAATGTAACTTTAGCTTTAAGGTTAGGGTTATCATAATTACCTTCCCTATTTCTACCATTATCATTTTTTCTCAGTATAAGTTCTTCTCATAATCTTCCAATTATATATTCTATTATCTGAGAAAGTGAAATCTTTCAATTGTATTCCATTTCTTCTATTTTAATCCAATTGCAATGATAAATGCTTTGATATATGTACCGGATATTGCAGCTATTTAATTTATTACTTATTTCAGCTTAGGGAAATGATATATTCCTCTGTAATTTAGTCTGAAAAATAAGCCTCATACTGACTTCATCCACGTGTGAGGAGAGCCTCCAAGCAACTATTTTTTTTTTATTGTGAATGATAATTTTTTCTTGTGGTGTATCTGAACCCACATCACCATTACCACATTATTATGGCCTTAAAGAAACGCAAAACAGAGTGGACTTACATAATCTGTTCGATTAATGCGTAGTGAGACAATCTAACCCACATTTATCTCTCGTCCACGACACCGATGTTATTATTTATGGATAATTAGACTACTAATATTTTAAATGGTCCAATTTGACCGTCAAAGTTACAAATTGAGTCAATCTTGACCATTCATGTTAATTTCTCATTTTATTTTTTATTTTCTTAACCAAGTGTTAATTATAAAAAAATAAATAGTAAAAGTTTGTGGACCTCTTTAGTAAAATTATTTTGTTCAAAATAATAATGATAAATTTAATCTTAGCATCAATATTATTATTGCGAGAAATCATTTTGATACAAATTTCCAAAATTTTTAATGAATTAATTGTAAGAATAATAATAAAAAAATACTCATCTTGTGATAAAGAGAACAAACCATCCTCTTTATTTCTATTTTTTTTTTTATCTTTAGATGAAGCTTATCTCTAAGATATTTAAATTAAAAAATTAAAAATACTCATTATGCGATAGATTTATTCTCTGATCGTAGAAATGACTCAAGTTTATCTTTTTCCCATGCCTCCTCTTTACTATCCTTTTTAAAAATTACAGAGCAAGACTTGAATTGTACCTTTCACTCTATTCTATGAATCTCTAGGGAACTTCTCATTTTAAATGGAAAATAACTTAATTTTTTTAAAATGAGTGATTATGCCATGACTTACTAAATACTATAATCACTAAAATTAAGTTGATTTGATAAAAAAAAAAAGGCCACCTGAACACCTTATAAAACTCACAGTTAGTTCACTTTTGAATTTCGAGCATAAAAGCCTTGTCAATTAATATAAATAAAACCCGCCCAAACTCATTTTTAATATACTTTATAGATACAAAATAAACATAAATTATTTTTTTACATTTCTCAAAACAAGAAGTTAGTGATGCCGTACAAACAAAGAAATAATAACAAAAATTTGAATTTGAATAACAAATGAATTCAAATATAATATAATAAAATCTGTTTTTAATTTCATTTATTTGATTTTTGCGTTTGGCTTTTCCCGACCGTTGGCGAGCGGAAATCATCCCGGAGAGTCCAACACGCTGTATTAACCCATTTTCTCCCACTCCTCACTTCACTGTGTTGATCTTTTCAAGTTATGGCGATGGGGAGGCGGAAAACCCGAGCTATGGGGATAGGGAGATGAAACCCTAGTCTTCTCTGGCTTGCCCTCATTTCTCTCATCGCTGTTGCCACTGCCGAATTGTTCTTTGAGGCACTTTGATGGTACTGTCTCTCTCCCCGTTGATCGACTTTTCGAAATCTTGTGCGTTCATGATCAGGTTAGGTTTATTTGGAGGGTTTGAAGTAAAAATTGTGTTTGATTCTGTTTCATGTGAGAAATATGGGTGAATTACTTGGGTTCGTTCTTGGATCAATTGATTTGAAGCCCACTGTTTTATTTTTTCTTTTTGATTTTCTTTTTTCCTTCGTTTTCAGTCACGTTCTATGAATAAATTGGCCATCCTATAGAAATGATGGGATTTTCTCTTCGGTTTCTAATTTTTTTATGACTCTTGATCGTGCTACTGTGGTGCTCTATCATCCTCAGAAAAATCCGCAGCCATGGCCGCGGGATGAGCGACTCAGCCCTTGGCGAAGAACCCCTGAAACTCCTTCACGAACGGCACCTAGCGGCGTCGCTGAAGCCGTGCACGACGGCCCGACGAGAATGCCAGCGATCCCATAAATCTGGCACAGAGCCTTTGGCGAAACCCCTGAAACTCGCGGCGGCGCTGGAACCGTGCACGATGGCCCTCCAGTAAAGCATCACGAGGACGCTAGTTAGAGCGATTAAGCAGTAGAGGTGACAGGTTGCCGAGAACACCGGCGATTCCACAGATTCGATCCTGTACCATGGCAGAAATTCAAAACCCTAATTGGGGATTGAAATATGGGGAGGAGACGGGTTAAGATTCTTGGAATCGTCTCTATCTTTGGTGGTACAAACTCTTTCCCTCTCTCTCTTTGCTCTATCACCCTATTTGGATTATATTTTGATCTGACTGAGTTCATTTTGACGGTTTTAGAGTAGAAATTGTGTTTGATTTTGTTTCATGTGAGAAATATGTGTGAATTAGTTGGGTTTGTTGTTAGACCTATTGGTTTTAAGCCATTTTTTTCCCTTTTGATTTTCATTTTTCTGTCATTTTCAGGCGAGTTTGTGAATAATTTGATCATTCTATAGAAATAATGGGATTTTATGTTGTTTTCTCTTTCTGAAGGTAGCATTATGATTTTCATTCCCGGCAGGCTACTCTTTTGAGTACTAGGCATTTGTTTTATTTTGTCTACTAAGAAAGTTATTAAGAAAAATGAAATACCTTTCCACAGCCGGCACCGGGATGATGATCAAGATGGTGATTGAACTCCTTCAACTATTACAAACCGAGAGTACAAGGGACCATGGAAAGCAAAATTGATTGTCTCGTGTGCAAAAATTGCTGTTCTGCAGACCTAAAACCATCCAGGCCATCACAAACTCTATTTCGTTGTAATTTACCTGTTCAAAACTTTTCTGTGACTATGCTTTCAGTTATGGCTTGCATTTCTCTGCTATTATATGTCTTTTGTCCATTGCAGAATAGACTATACAGGCATTCTTCTTTTTGCACCAGCCATTTCGAAAGATTGCAGTTTCTGTAATTGCTTTACTGTTTTTAGCAGAAAATTAAGAACCCCAAAGACAAGGGAAAATGGAAGGCACCGATAATTGACAATCGAGGGTTTGTTTTGTTTGTTAATTTTTGTTTGAGTAGTATGCTTTTGTTGCTGTGCAAATGAGAGCTAGGTAGCTAGGGATGGAGACCCTATAATTTCATTAATACTATTTCCAACCTAGATAGTTAAGTACACTCAGGTTGAACTTAACTTGAATTGGAAATGAAGTTTCCATTTGTGTTTCATGATCTTGTTAATATGAAGTAGAGGTGATTTGACAGGGGATTTACTGTTTGGTTGTGTTGTAATGGATTCACATACATTAATATTTCCAGTGGTGATAGGTTATTTGAAATTCAAATTCATGCAACAATTAGCATTTTTTGTGGCTTATAAGTACACTTATAATGGACATGCTCAAATCCATCTCTCTAGATATACTTATGATATCAACTTTCAGATGGGCATTTGTAATTTTGGAAATCTCTTGAATGACTGAAATTTTGAGTTCTTTCCTAGTTCATTTTGCTTTGTTTGTGCGCTGATTGCATATGTTTGGATGCAGCGATGCAATTTCTGGACATGGCCTCTAAAGGAATTTTGGCTAGTCTTCCCAAGCCAAGTGATGGCGAGGATTGGGAAATTCTACAGCTTGCCTAAGGTAATTTTGGAATTTTGGAAATCTCTTGAATGATTTAAATTTTGAGTTCTTTCCCAGTTCATTTTGCTTTGTTTGTGCCCTGATTGCATACATTTGGATGCAGCGATGCAGTTTTTGGACATGCCTTCAAAGGAATTTTGGCTAGTCTTCCCAAGCCAAGTGGGGGTGAGGATTGGGAAATTCTACAGCTTGCCTGAGGTTAGGGTCATTAATCTTCATGAACTATAGAGAAGTTGTATCATGATCCTACTTGAGTTAGGAATTCCTCACTTTCTACATTATTGATCACCCTGTTTTCCTCTGAATCTTGCTCTTTTCGTCCAAACCCTACTTTGGATATCTCTTGGACTTTTAGGTTCTAAATTTTTTCCCTTCTATTTTCAGTTTTCACAATAACCATGTGAAAGTTTTAATCTTAATGTCTTGTATTCTTATCATTTCACTGTAAATAGTGATGATCAAAGGCCTTGTTCACATTTGCAGATTTGTGTTGAGAACCTTTGTACCAAGCAAATAGAGGGTGAGGTTAAGGTTTGAGGACCTCTTGTTTCAAAGGCATTTGATCCTCAAAAGAACACTACAAAGGTACTTCTTTAGGTTCATAATGTACTTATGCTATATTCAGTGGGCGTTTGTGGATTTCTTGTGTAGTTCAATTTGGCAACTCTGTAAAATACTTATTTCTGATATATTTGTTTATTACAAACCAAAAATACGAGAGAAAGAAGAGAAGAGAGATGAGAAATAGAGAGTAGAATAGTAATTGAAAGAATCATGATACCCAATAGGGCATAGAGAGCTCTTAGTTATAATAGATGCATTAGGCTGATAATGAACATGTGTATCCTCATTCGTGGAGGACAACTGAGAGAGCAGGAAGTATTCTCTTTTACGACATATGCTTGTTGTTATTAATGTAGTGATTGCATGCATTTCAATTTCATATTGTTTTGTAGTAGCTTGGGGTTGTGAGCATGATAAAAATTTGGCATCTTTCTAAATAAATTAAAGAATCCTGACTATTCTAGAAAAATTCATTTTTCTTGTTCTGATTTAAAATTTGTTCATGCACTTGGGGCTTGGGGACTGGGCTGAGAAATCTGGATGGATGGGATGGAGATCACACAATTCACGTACTTCCAGCAGGTTCTTTTTTTGCATAACCCACCTATGACACTTTGTCTACTGCTGAAGTTCGTGCTTTTGTCATCAATTTGCAAAGCTTGTTTAGATGTCATGACTATGCCTATGTATGTAGGCTGGAAGTGTCAAGTATCTATTGAGATCTCTCATGGCCTTGAGCTTATCCTCATGTTATTTTAGGTTAGTTTAGTGTCAACCCTTCCTTTTAATTTATTTTTTTTGCTCTGGTTATGGTTCCAGTTATCGCTGAAGCTAGCTATGCGCAGGGTGTTGACCATTTTAAGAAAATTCAATATGCCAATGAGATTACATATGGAAAACTATTCATGGAGAATACACTACTTAGAATAATGATTGGTTGTTATGATTTCATCATATGCAAAATCTTGTCTTCTCTTTATCTAAATTTATTTGTTTCTTGAGAAAAGTAACATCAAGCATATGGCGGCCTGTTGGTAACCAAGTCAACTTAATTTACAAAAGGTCACAAATTCTTGTTTTCTTAGGCTTAATAATGAGCAATTTTTGCTTCTCTTAAGCTGAGGTAACTATGTCTGTAAGCGTGTCGGTTTTAAACTAATCTCCATATAGAGACTTGAAGCTTTGAGTTCTACTTGAGCAAATTTCAGGTTTTTACTAATTCTCATAGATAACATACTGAAAACAAAATGAACTTAGAATTGATGATGCCTGAGATAGTTTGTTTTATAAAATTGGAGTTACGTGTTTTGTGCAATAATTTTTAGGAGCTGGGTTATACTTAAACTTTTGGCTTTAATTATTGTGAATATATTTTATAGAACTCAAATGGAATCGTTATTTGGAAAATATCATGATGTGCCGGTTGTTGCTTAGTTTATCAGTTTGTTTATTAAATCCTTGGCACTAGGCAAGTTCAAGTGTTCAATTCCTGGTAATTGCTGGGTTGACGCGTGTATTTGTCATTAAAAAATTTATAATGATATCATGCTGATGTCACAGTTTGACCCAACTGGTCTGACTGGTTACCTATGATGGCTTCACCAGATTGATCACTTGTCATGGCTTCAGAATCTTGCTTTGAAATAGTTTATCAATTGGACCTATTTCCGTCCATTCATTTTTCTTTTCTTCCAATTGATTCAAACTCTTAAATGATCTGAAATGACCATACTGTTGTTGATTTTTCTCATTTTGAAAAGTATATCACGTGAGGTCTCCATTTCATGCATTTTATTGTTGAAATATTTTATTTGCTAGTGCATGCAATCTAAGGAGCTGGTTATATGATGTTCTCCTTCAAAATTAAGTTGATTCTTGTCACATTCCTAATGATGATCCATTATTCCTTTTATCATTTTGCTTTTTGCGTTAAATATGCAAACATTCTCAAGACATTGCTTCTATGCTAAACAGATGGTGAATTCTTTAATTATAGGAAGGAAATGAGTGCATACTTTTTTGAACATGCTAGTGTCCATCATATTAAATATCTATCTATATATATATATATATATTTTGAGGCAGGGGCACGCTCATTACTTGATTTAGGCATTCCTGTAGGTAGAAGAACTTTCGTGTCTCATTCTTTTGCATTATACTATCTGAAATTTTATTTGCTTGATATTTTCTTGAACATTTGCGCTTCAACTTGCTAGGCATGATCCACTTTTGAAGGCCTTTGATGCCTTTAATGCCTTAGATTCTTGAGGCTCTTTTAGAGTAACAAAATGGGCTCGCTGCTTTGTTCGAATTCAAAGGTAAGCTTAATATTTCTAGAAAGCTGTTGGAGCAAACACAAGGCTGTAAAAACTAGGCATCATGACTGTAATCTGTAGGGTGCTAGGCATATTGTTTGGCGCTTGTGTGAGTGAACTAACTCATTAGTCGCATTAGTTGCAAACACAAGGCTGTAAAAACTAGGCACCATACTGTAATCTGTTGGTGCTAGGCATAATGTTTGGCATTTGCATGATGGAACTAACTCATTAGTTGCAAATATATTTAATTTTTTTCCAAAAGCTTAATTAATACCCGAAATACTCTAAACCATTAAATGTAGAATATTTTTTCAAATATAAGTTCCATATCATTATGAAATTGTTGTAATAAGAGGCTATTTTTCAATTTTAATTTGTGATTTCAAGTTTTGAACATATTTTTCCTATCACATTGATTATGAAATACTTTGTTTTAGGGTATATACTTTTAATGCTAGCAACTAATTGTTTTCCAATGCCATCTCTGGTGATACCAATTCGACTAAGGATTGAATATGTAAACTATATAAGTGTAAGCTGAATAGAAGTTTTATTGAATCATAAAAACTTACAATAGATAAGGATGGGTCTCCAGTAGAGCCTTGATTTTTGAAAAGATCTCTCTTAGCTTACTTGTTTTACAGCATTCATTGCTCCAAGAATTATGATTTTTTATTCTGGCTTCTTCATCCGAGAGGCTTACAATTTATAGGAATAGAAAGCTACAAGTAAGGATAAATGTTGACTCAGTGTCTTCGAGGCATGCCTTGGCGTCTTGTGTTGGCGGAATCTCTTTTAAGGAAAGTAACTTTTACTTTTGCCTTTGTCGGCCAACTTCCTTTATGGTATTTGTCTTCTTGTGTCGGCTACCACAGCTTTATGCACGGTACGAACCACGTGAATCACGAAAGATGAGTGGGTTGTAGAGCCCATAGTAATCGTCTTCATTTTCTGGGGCCAGGTCTGGGACCTCTTCTTCTTGAGAATCTTCAAATAAATTAAAACCGGGACCTTCGTTAGCTGGTGCTGACGAGGCTGACTGTGACTGCTTGTATTATCTAGTAATGGCTTGAATTCCTTCATCTAATTCTATCTTGAAGAGGCATTCTTTGTACTCTACAAGAGACATTGGTTTCTTGGGATGACTAGATGAAGAGACTTTGGACAGATATGGATAGAGGCTGATCCATCTGTCAATTTTGGCAAGAGTGAACTGCTTGGTTTCCATGGTAGACCACCACTTGATCTTGATATGTCTTCCAAATTGAGGGACGTCAAATTCGTCAATTTTTTTTATCTCGGATTTCATAATCCAAGAATAGAATCCATGGGAGGCTAAAATGTTTTGCAAATAAGAAAAGCGTTGGCACCTCATACTAGGTTTCTAGAATTTTAATTAAAGATTTCCAATAATTAAAAAAAATTTCAACATCTGTTGGAAGAATAACTAGATTTATTCCGAGCTTATTCCACCATTCGATAAACCAAATTGGAATTTTTGTTGAAAGCTTTGGGCAAAAATAACAAAACCAAGTTAAAGAATAATTTTGATTTTATTTGAAAAGGAATTTAACCCAGGTGTCCTGGTAATCCCAATAGTTGAAATACGGAGGAGAAAATTTTAAAGAAAACTTTCGAAACTTTATTGGGATCTCCCCACTGATCAATTGTAAGAATTTTCTTAATTTTAATCTTCATAAAAATTATCCTTGATGGATCATTTTTGTCTGGAATTTCTGAAAGTTCAATAGAATGAGTATCAAGAAGAATAAATTCATAAAAGTCTAAAGTTTTGGGGTCTGAAGAATTGATGGAATCATGGGTCCTTTTGATAAGGTGATTCGCAATCTTTTGAGGCTGATCAAGGAACTCTGGTTTGCGGAAAATTGGTTCAAGGTTGCAAAATTTGATAAATTTTGATAAATTTTTTGGATAAATATCCTGAAGCAAAAGGTTGCTTGGGTGAATGGGTTAAAGGACTTGGAGACTTCGCAGGTGAGGCTGCTGCCTATGCAAAAGTAGTAGACTGGGTGCGCAGAGTAGGAAAGTCCAAGGGTGAATTCAAGGGACTAAACTTGTTTCCCAACTGAGAAGAAGTCTCTGGACTTTTTGAGAAGGTACCAACTCCTGGACTGAGAGTCGCCTTCGAATGGGGAGACTCACCTGAGAGAGATTTAAGGTTTTGTGGCTTTATGCCGGAAGTTACCTTTGGATTGGCGTCCATTGATGAGGATGATGGGCTTCTCTGAACTGGCTTTTGAGGACTTTTGTCAAACTTAGAAATTGAAACTGGCCTTCCTTGACTTTTACGGTCGCTCATCATGGCTGGCCAATTCTTTCTTTCCGTCTAGAAATTCACGGGATAAGAAGTCTGGAAGATTATTAGATTTTCCTTTAATATAATCAATTTCAAAATCAAATATACTAATAATTGCTTACCATCTAGCAAATATTTGTTTTGACGCAAGATTTTCAACATCTTTAGTCAGAACAAACTTTGTAGATTTATAATCAACTCTTACAAGGAATTTTTGATTTAATAAATCAATTTGGAATTTGGTTATGCACATAATGATGGCTAAGATTTCCTTCTTAACTGTTGAATACTTTCTCTAGGCATTGTTCCAAACTCCTGAAGTGAATTTGACCAGCTCTTCTTCTCCTCCCAAGGGATTTTGTTGCTTGAGAATACCTCCATAACCAATGTCAGAGGCATTAGTCTCAACAATCTTGAGATAAGAGGGTTGAAGAATAGCTGTACAAGGAAGAGTCTTAATAAATTTTTTAAGGTCTTGAACCTTGGCTGTATGCTCAGGTGACCATGCTGGAGGAGATTTATAAAGCCTATCAAAGAGAATCTTACATTGAGGCCGAAGATCTTTAATAAAATTTGAGACATAATTAAGGCATTCAAGAAATCTCTGAAGTTGATTCTTGTCCTTAATTTTTTCTGGGAATTTGCTTGCAAATTCAATGGCTCGTTCAATGGGTCGTATCCGCCTAAGATGAATATCATGTCCCAAAAATTGAATCTTTGTTTGGAAAAGTTTGATCTTTGGGGCTGATACAATGAGACCATTTTGTTGGATAATTTTTTGGAAATGATGCAGATGCTTCTGATGCAGCTCATATGAAGTAGAAAAGATGAAGACATCATCAATATAAACAATAGAGAATAAAGAAGATGGATTAAATATATCATTCATAATCTTCTGAAATTCACTGAGGGCATTTTTAAGCCCGAATGGCATAACATTCCATTCATATTGTCCGAATGGAACTGTAAATGCAGTTTTATACCTGTCCTTTTCTGAGATCTGTATCTGCCAGAATCCTGACTTCATGTCACATTTAGAAAATACCTTGGCTTCATATAATCTTTTCACGAGATCATCTTTGTTTGGAATTAGATAACGAATCCATCTAAGAGCTTTGTTTAGAGGTTTATAATTAATGACAAGTCTCGGGGCACCACGTTCAATTTTTGCTGCATTTTGGACATAAAATCTAGAGCAACTCCATGGAGAGTTAGATGGTTGAATAACACCTTTTTCCAAAAGGGTCTGAATTTCTTTTCTGCAGTAATCCGTTAACTCAGGGGACATCTGAATTGGTCTAGCCCTGGTAGGAATGGATTTTTCACAAAATTCTGGTTCGTAAGGAAGATCAACTTGTTTTCTTTCCCAGAAGGCATTGGGGATATTTGAACAAACTTTTTGTTCAAATTGTTTCTGAAACTCTTCTATTTTTGTTAAGGTTTTGTTTAATAAGTTTCTCTATTCTCTCCGAAGCAATTTCTTCCTTTAAGGAATTTATATGCTGTGTTTTCCTATTAATTATTTCAAGGGTGGCTTCAGGTTGAATGTTATTAAATTTTAATGTATTTTGATCTCTAGCCTGAGGAGGATATTCAAATCTGAAAACTAGGGTTTTACCAAAAATTTTTGTCTCAATGCCATCTCTGGTGATATGCATGGGATGAAGGAGATATAAAAATGGTAGTCCTAGAATCACATGATGAGTAAAGTTTTCAATTAATAAGAAACTAGTGTTAAAACATATTCCTTGATTGCATATCTTAGCACTAGTGTTAAACGTTGACGGATATAGTTTAGATCTGCTCCTGAGTTAATCATGGCAATGAAATCATGAGAATAATCTGTAGAAATTCTAAGGGTTATTTTGCAGTGCCACTTTTGGATAACAATCTTATCAATAGAGGATATATGTAGACTTGTCTCCAGTTGATCGTTAGAATCAGGGATTTCTTCTAAAACTTCTTTGCCTTTTGAGGATTTCTTGAGATTTTTAACCTATTCTTTTAAAACTCTAATTTCCCCTTTTACTTCTTTAATTTCTTTTTTAAGATCCTTAATTTCTATATTTCCTCGATTTCCCTAAGGTCTTTTGACGACTTCCAAGACATCTCTGTTAAAGTTTTCTTGAACTCTTTTTTCAGAAATCTTCTTTTTGGCGAAGTCATTTTCTTCAAACTTAAGAGGAGTTTTTCTTTTTAATTTTTGCTTGATCTGGTTAAAGGCACTGTTTTCTGATATGGGGATCATCGATTTCAGCTGCTGTTCTAGGAAGAAATTCAACATCCTTATCTAAGGTGGCTACTTCTTTTGGGTTTTTGCAACTTTTACAGTTGCAAACCTGAACTGGGCATTCGACTTCTTCTTTAGAAGACTGGTAATCACTATCTTCTGAATCTAGAAATTCTCTCTAGTTATTCTCTAAGTCTGATTTTGAAAAGCTATATTCCCCTTTTGATTCACTATTATCTTCAATTATGCAGAGATGCGCTATAAGCTTGTCTTTTAATTCTTCTTTTATATCCATAGTTTGAATTTGTCTTGCTAACCTACACTTATTAGTGTAATGACCTGTCTTTCCACAATTATAACACTTAATAGGTCCAGACCTATGCTTAGATCCAGATCTCTTCTTATGCTTCTTGTGACTCGAGGTAGAGGGCTTGTCCTTCTTATGAATCCTTCGGTAATGGGATTTCTTATAACGTTGTACTAGTTGATGTTGTCTTCTCTTGGGCCTTTTTTTTTTGAGAATCCAGGATATCTAAATTGCTCGCACCACGTTCCCATTTCTTGCTTAGTGGCCTGTGTTTCCTTTTCTAAACTAAGTTTGAACTTTAGGTCCTTGCAAAGTTTAGAGGCAACTTCTTTGACAACCTGATTGATTTCTCTAAAGGTCTATTATGAGAAGTTATATATAGGGTTGTTTTGGTCTTTCATGGACATCATTTCTTCTCTAACCTTATCACTAAAAATCGGAGGTAATCCATCTACAAACTTTTCTTTCCAATGGGGCTCATGGCAATCTTTTCTAGGAATAGACTCTAGTAATGAAGGTATTTCTGTACCAACCATAATTTGACATCTTCCTACAACGAATATTGTTCAGGAGATTATATTGATGGTTATCATCTCTTGCCCATCCAACAAAATGCAAGAGGATAGTTTGAAGAAAAACGTTGAGGGCATCTGGGATGGCCTCACCATTTTCAATAATGGTGTCTCCCTGTCTATCTTCTTTATGAGCATTTAGAACTTTCTCCTTTTGATATTCTGTGAAATTTTCCCACCAAATTGCAAATGATCCTATGAATCCAAGAGTAATAAATTCTGCAGATTTTCTGGTTGAAAGATTTTTTTTCCTTGATAAATTAATCCTACTGTATATATTTGTCTGACGATATTAATGATCTGATATTCAGACATCCCATCAATTGTCCATTCATAAAAATTATCTGTATTATATATTCTAGTAGGAACATGTTCTTCATATTTAAGATCTGGAGCAGATAGCTTAGGATAAAAGTTCTTTGTTATCGATGTATGGACAACAACCCTATTTTCACTTTCTTTTTCTTCTTCTTCTATTTGGAGTTCTTTTATAAGGGAATCTAGATCTTCTATACTAGGTTCATCCTTATTAAGAGTGGAAATTTCTCTAGGATCCTTTGGAGGTTTCTTGGTCAACATATAATTGGGATTTGGAAATGAAAAGACAACTCCAACATTTCTAACTAGCCTTTCTTGTTTATCTTTTGTGTTTTACAGTGGGTCTAGTTCTTCAAATTTAGCCTTACCTTTCCAATCTTTAACAAGTTTTAGGAACTTGATAATTTGAAGAATTTGGAGTTCAAGGCCATGAAATCTAGTGTTAACGATAATGCGATTGAGGATGAGATGATTTCCTATATGATTTAAATATTCATTAGTATAATTATTTTGTCGGAATAAGTACATCATATGATGTTGGTTAGCAGGAATCTGTTTTGCCTCTGCAGGCTCCATAGGCTGAGGTGTATCTATAAATGGTGTTCCTATGACTGCTTTAGATTTGTCTGGGTGAAGTTGAATGGTGATTTTCTCTCGTGGCGGTAGAGGAATGGGTTTACTGTCTTCATTGAGTTCTGGGTTTTGAGTCTGTGGTGGAGGATTTCCAGAATCTCGTGTGGGAGACTGGAATCCGTAATTACCGCGAGAGGTTTGTCCTTGTTCTAAAGGAGCGATGATCTTAGAATGACGATTGTCATACCAGTCAAAGAATGGAGTATTCTGCTGAACCTTTTTGCAATGGTTTATCCATTGGTTATAATATGTTTCTAGTCGTCCTTTATGGAGAGACTATAAACTGACTGCACCTTTCATGTAACCAAAAACTTTTATCAAGAACAAATGCATTTTCTTTGGTAATTCGGTCTATACATCCTATGGTGGGTTCCCTACAGGGCATCGGATGTGTTTCTGAAAGCATTGACACCGGAGGAGACCTTGGTCTGGGTCTGACTTTGTACTGTGGTTGAGCGACTTGGGCGTCTACTTTTAGGCTCCCAAGACTCTGAATTCTAGGTCTTGAAACTGATGGTCTAGATTGAATGAAACTCTCTGTCCTAGCGGTTCTATTCTGAGTTAGAGAACCTTGTCTAGTTAAGGGAGGTTCGTCTAGGGAGGTTCGTCTGAAAGTGACTCAATTTCTACTGAAGAGGTTGGCCGAAATCTGATAGCAACGTCACCGTTATCATAGGTTACAAAGCTATGAACTGGTTGACTAGGAGGAGGAATAGGAACATGGTTTGCCCGAGGGTAGATCCATTCTTCAGGATAATTGATTTCGTCCCACTTAAGCAGGTGAGGAATCATCATGTCTACATTAGGAGAGGCTTCAAAGGTTAAGCTTTTTTCTTTATGCTCATCATGATTTATTCCTATAATGAAATTAGGATAAGTATTAAAATATGCTGGTCCATTGGTAAGCGAGGTTTGCGCATTACCAATAATAAATTCTTTGTAATCGGGGATCCTAGCATCTCTAAGAACCACAAGCATAGAGCTGTTTAGCCCCAACTTAACAAGTGGGTTGAGTCCTATCTGGACACAACCAATATGACAGTCTCTATAACTTAATCTGGCATACTTTCTCGAAGACTTTTTAGATAACAATTTGCAGGAATAATTCTTAGAACTATCAAACTTAACATTAATTTCTTTTGTCTTTTGACAAATAGTAGATTTGAATTCTAACATTTTTCCTTTTTGATAAATACTTTTAGGATTAATAGGAGGGAGCTTCTAATCTTGTAAACTTTTTTTCTTCCCAAGCACCTTCGGTGCTAACTATTGAAGAATTAGGTGGAATATCTTCAGATCTTACAGATCTTAACTCCATATCTACCGAACTAGTTCGTTTTATGGTCATGACTAATTACAAGAGATAGGCCACAACAAAGGCTACACCGCCAACAAAGGCCATTGATCCAAACGTGAAACTAGAGACTTCGTAGTAGATAGTATAAAGAGTAAGATATGGAAGAGATGAATTAATTCCAACTAATAATTCAATAATCAACAATGAAGTTGACAGGCAAGAATAAGTTTACATATTCGATCCCTAGTCGAATTGGTATCAGAGCCAGAGATTGAAGGTTTTGTGGCTTTATGTCGGAAGTTACCTTTGGACTGGTGTCCATTGATGAGGATGATGGGCTTCTCTAAACTGGCTTGAAAGTTGATTAGATTCACTTCAGGAGTTTGGAACAATGCCTAGAGAAATTATTCGACGGTTAAGAAAGAAATCTTAGTCATTGTTATGTGCATAACCAAATTCCAAAGTGATTTATTAAATCGAAAATTCCTTCTAAGAGTTGATTGTAAATTTGCAAAGTTTGTTCTGACTAAAGATGTTGAAAATCTTGCGTCAAAACAAATATTTGCTAGATGACAAGCAATTCTTAGCATAGATTTTGAAATTGATTATATTAAAGGAGAATCTAATAATCTTCCAGACTTCTTATCCAGTGAATTTCTACAGGCAAAGAAAGAATTGGCCAGCCATGATAGGCAACTGTAAAAGCCAAGGAAGGCCAGTTTCAATTTCTAAGTTTGACAAAAGTCCTCAAAAGCGAGTTCAAAGAAGCCCATCATCCTCATCAATGGACACTAGTCCAAAGGTAACTTCTGGCATAAAGACACAGAACCTTAAATATCTCTCAGTTGAGTCTCCCCATTCGAAGGCGACTCTCAATCCAGGAGTTGGTACTTCCTAAAAAAGTCCAGAGACTTCTTCTTAGTTGAGCAACAGGTTTAGTCCCTTGAATTCACCCTTGGACTTTCCTGCTTTACGCACCTAGTTTGCTACTTTTGCACAGGCAGCACCCTCGCCTGCGAAGTCTCCAAGTCCTTTAACCCATTCACCCAGGTAGCCTTTTGCTTTGGGATATTTATCCAAAAAATTTATCAAATTTTGCAACCTTTAGACTTTTATGAATTTATTCTTCTTGATACTCATTCCATTGAACTTTCAGAAATTCCAGACAAAAATGATCCATCAAGGATAATTTTTATGAAGCTTAAAATTAAGAAAATTCTTACAATTGATCAGCGGGGAGATCCCAACAAGTTTCGAAAGTTTTCTTTAAAATTTTCTTCTCAGTATTTCAACTATTGGGATTACCAGGACGCCTGGGTTAAATTCCTTTTCAAACAAAATCAAAATTATTCTTTAACTTGGTTTTGTTATTTTTGCCTAAAGCTTTCAACAAAAATTCCAATTTGGTTTATCGAATGGTGGAATAAGTTCGGAATAAATCTGGTTATTCTTCCAATAGATTTTGAAAGTTTTTTTAATTATTGGAAATCTTTAATTAAAATTCCAGAAATGTGGTCTGAGGTGCCAATGCTTTTCTTATTTGCAAAACATTTTAGCTTCACATGGATTCTATTCTTGGATTATGAAATCTGAGATAAAAAAATTGACGAATTTGACGCCCCTCAATTTGGAAGACATATCAAGATCAAGTGGTGGTCTGCCATGGAGACCAAGCAATTCACTCTTGCCAAAATTGACAGATGGATCAGCCTCTATCCATATCTGTCCAAAGTCTCTTCATCTAGTCATCCGAAGAAACCAATGTCTCTTGTAGAGTACAAAGAATGCCTCTTCGAGATATAATTAGATGAATAAATTGAAGCCATTACTAGATAAAACAAGCAGTCACAGTCAGCCTCGTTAGCAGCAGCTAACGAAGGTCCTAGTTTTAATTTATTTGAAGATTCTCAAGAAGAAAAGGTCACAGACCTGGCCCCAAAAAATGAAGACGATTGCTATGGGCTCTACAACCCACTTAGCTTTCGTGATTCATGTGGTTCTACCGCACATAAAGCTGTGGTAGTCGAGGCAAGAAGACAAATGCCATAAAGGAAGTTGGCCGACAAAGGCAAAAGTAAAAGTCACTTTCCTTAAAGGAGATTCCGCCGACACAAGACGCCAAGGCATGCCTCGAAGACACTGAGTCAGCATTTATCATTACTTGTAGCTTTCTATTCCTATAAATTGTAAGCCTCTTGGATGAAGAAGGCAGAATGAAAAATCATAATTCTTGGAGCAATGAATGCTGTAAAACAAGTAAGCTAAGAGAGATCTTTTCAGAAATCAAGTTTGTACTAGAGACCCATCCTTATCTATTGTAAGTTTTTATGATTCGATAAAATTTCTATTCAGCTTTCGCTTATATAGTTTACTATTTGAACATGCTAGTGTCCATCATGTTAAATATCGATATATATATATATATATATATTTTGAGGCAGGGGCACGCTCATTACTTGATTTAGGCCTTCCTGTAGGTAGAAGAACTTTCGTGTCTCATTCTTTTGCATTATACTATCTGAAATTTTATCTGCTTGATATTTTCTTGAACATTTGCGTTTCAACTTGCTAGGCATGATCCACTTTTGAAGGCCTTTGATGCCTTTAGTGCCTTAGATTCTTGAGGCTCTTTTAGAGTAACAAAATGGGCTTGCTGCTTTGTTCGAATTCAAAGGTAAGCTTAATATTTCTAGAAGGCTGTTGGAGCAATCACAAGGCTGTAAAAACTAGGCATCATGACTGTAATCTGTAGGGTGCTAGGCATATTGTTTGGCGCTTGTGTGAGTGAACTAACTCATTAGTCGCATTAGTTGTTGGGGCAAACACAAGGCTGTAAAAACTAGGCACCATACTGTAATCTGTTGGTGCTAGGCATAATGTTTGGCATTTGCATGAGGGAACTAACTCATTAGTTGCAAATATGTTTAATTTTTTCCCAAAAGCTTAATTAATACCCGAAATACTCTAAACCGTTAAATGAAGAATATTGTTTCAAATATAAGTTCCATATCTGTATAAAATTGTTGTAATAAGATGCTATTTTTCAATTTTAATTTGTGATTTCAAGTGTTGAACATATTTTTCCTGTCACATTGATTATGAAATGCTTTGTTTTAGGGTATATACTTTTAATGCTACCAACTAATTGTTTTCCATGGAAAGCTATGTGGGGGAACCTTACTTTGATCAGGTACAGCATTTTACCCCGCTTTGGTTAGATTTGGCTGGCATGAGTGCCTAGGTGGGCATGGCAAACATTACTTCTAGGGTTTCAGCTTTTTGGTTAGCTTCTCTAAAGATGAATTGCCATGTGGTAGGTTATGAGCCTAGACGTGACAACTTTGAAGTTGTGCCATGCCTATAGGACTCCCAATTAGATAGGCTAGAACAAGATTTGCTCTTGGCTCAATAAAGCAAGGTCAAATGGAACCTTATCGACCTACAGGCGACAGGCCTGTAGGTTTTATGCCGTCTGCATGTTTATGTTTCACGGTGTGGATTACCTATCTTTCAGTTTCTTACAGCAACTCCCTTAGGTCTTTGAGCTATTTATTTGAGGATGCCGGCATGTAGTAGTTTGGGTTTCCCTTGGATTGATTTTGATGTAATTTTTATTGTTTAATGCTACTTTTATGTGTGAAACTATGGATCAGAGTTTTCTTGGTCAGGGTTATTCATTTCCAAATTATTTTAAGAAATGGCTTCTTTTGCATTATCAAAAGCCTTTTGGCCTTTCTAGCATTTTTCTCTTTTTGTCCTTGAAGAATCTTGATGAAGCATGGTCTTAGTATGGACGAAAGGAAAATGTAGGATCTTTCTCCACAACAACATGTTAGGAAAAAGAAGATTTTATGCATCTTTCAATGGTAAATGTTATAAATATATACATTCAGTCCTCCAAGCCTTTGTTTGGAATATTTATATGGCTTTTATTATAAGAACTGACTATTGAATCTTGTTCATTCTATATTGTTTTGACATTTTAGTAAATTTTATATATTGCATTTAAATTTATTTTTATCAGTTTAGCTTGTCAATGTGCTCAAGTGTGGCTGAAGACCTGCGAGTCAGTTGTGCATCCTTTTGTTCATTGTGTCTAAACCCGATCCTCTCCTAGAAGTTTTGGTGGTGGCAGTCGACAAGGTTAGTTTGCATACTTGAGTGCTTGTTTCTTTTCTTCATCCACATTGAAGTATTATCATGGCCATCTACTTCATCCATCATATGCTATAGGTTTTACTACTTGCATTGTTTACTATTTTTTGTGTTGTATCTGTTAGTTTTCAAGGTAGTTTTTGGGAATTTTAGGCTTTTCCCTTTCATTGCTGATGTGTTTGTCATGCATTATAAAGGGATAGAAATTTCTTGTGGTATTAAATGTGCACATGATGTGTTTTAGGGAGTTGTTTGATATGTTATGCCTTCTTTGTGTTTTGTCATATGTGTTTCGCCCCTTTACATTTATTCTATAAATGGTAAAAAGGGCCTAGGTACAGAATTGTGCCTCTAGTGTAGACTTCTAGACCTCGCTTTGCCCCACCCACTGTCTTCTCCATTTCTTTTGCTGATGACTCCAGTCAACTACTTTGTATCAGAGCTTATTCCTTGGATTTTGGTTCCTTTCTTTTATCATTTTCAGTTAGAACACTGATGTTGCCATTTTAATTGAAGGCGACTCAGCATGGGCTAAAACAATGGCCTAAAACATGATTTGAGAAGTTTAATCTTGCAGTGAAGAGAGCTTTGCTAAATACGGGACCCTTGATAGCTGTCTTGTTTGTATATGTTGATGTTCTTTTATTATGGTATTAATCCAACAGGGCATAAGGGCCCTGTTAGGGAGTGGGGGACATGAGTAGATACTTTAATCTACTTTGGGCTTCTTAGGATACGCTCATTTAACCCGCAAAAGCATAAGATGGGCTTTCTTGAAATTGTCAGTATGGCTTCACCAGATATTCTTTTCCATTCTCGAGATCAAATTGGAACAGATTGAGAATATTCTTGTTAGGAGACCAAAATGAGAGCTTATTGGACTGCTTGCAATAAGTTCAGGGACTTAGTTGCGACTTTTGCCTTAAAACAACTCAAATTTCGTGAGCTGATAGGTTAAAGAAAGCTTGCCCAATGATAATAAACTATAGAAGTCTTCAGTTTCGCATGCGCCTCTAGAAGGAGAGAGAAAAATTAACTCGAGCCATATTTCAATTACATGTATAATCAGGAGATTATTAGCTTTTATCAATCCTAGACTTTCAAGAATTCACATGTATCCTCTTGTTTAGTATCCGTATCCATGCTTCATAGATTAGGACCACTTGGGTTGCCATGGATTTTGGCCTACTATGACTTTTTTTTTAATATAGAGGTGGCACCGGATCTGAGAGGTGGAATGCTGGAGACATATTTTTCTTTCTTTTATCTGTTTCCCTTCCCCTTTCTTCTTCCCACTTCTTTTACAAAGGAAAATTTTACCATTCCCTATCTCGTTGTCACATCGCTCTCCTCCCCATCTTCTTTGAATTCCTGTGAAACTACTCTTGGTTTATTATTTCCCTTTTGGTGAACTTAAATGTGTTACCAAAAACCGCAAAAAACCACTGGAAAACCTGAGACAAGGATAAACAATACATGCAAACAGCACATAGCCACACAGGACAAAAGTGTTGCTTGAAGCGCAAAGGCAGCTAGGCCTGATGAAAGAAAACAAGATTACAAGAACAGCACAGCACAGTACAGCACAAAACTCCACTTAATCAAATATATCAGAGGGAAGACCCCAATTACATTGAACCATCAACGAAGTGTTGTCGTATTGGATTTTCTTCAACGTACACTCCACCTCCTTAAGGGCCCTAATGAGGTGATTCTTCAGGGCAGTAGCATAAGGAGATTTCCTTCTAAAAATACAATTATTGTGCTCCCTCCAAATGAAGTAACAAAAGGAAGCAAAGCTTACCTTAATGGTGATCTGCTGCAGAGAATTCCCAATAGCATTACTGCAGAGCCACCATAAATTCTGTAACCAGGTTCCATTGACCCATGGAATACTGCATCTACTAGTCCAAAACCAAGCCAGACCAGCTGAAAATATGCAGTCGAAAAAAGGTGATCAACAGAGTCTGGCACAGATTTACAGAACACACAGACCTCATGCTGGATTCTCTTGTTGTCCATCAACACAGATTGTGTGGGAAGTTTATTCCTCCCAGCCAACCAAAGAAAAAAGGAAAGCCTTGGTGCGAGGTGCTTGGCCCGCACCAGCTTCGACCAATGCTTGAATGTTTCCTTCGGATAAACTCACAAACTAAAGCAGTAGAAAAAGCCTTACCATTGCTGTCCTTCCAACATAGTTTATCAGGTTGCTCTCCCACCAAGACAGGTAAAGGATCAGGCCACCTAATCTAAACACGGCTACACCAAGGCCAAGTAGAAATATCTGACAAAACATACCGAAGGGTATTCAAAACTCTTTTATAGAGAGACCTTTGAGGGTGCCAGCAGTCAAAACAGAAGCAGATGCTAGACCCATCCCCAACCTTCCAGACAAACTGAGGCTGAACCAGCTGTCTCAACTGACGGATTTTCCTCTAGGCCCAGAAAGAAAAGGTAGGGGGTTTGGCTACCTAACAGTGACTCCTCTTCAGAAGATGGGTATGGACCCATTTGCACCACAGGGAAGCCTTATCTGTGAACAAGGACCGCAGATTTTTGATCATGTAAGACCTATTACAATCATCCAATCTTCTAAAACCCAATCCTCCTTTCTGCTTGGGTAGACAAACATCAGACTAAGTAACTCTAGCCCCTCCAGAAGCTAGGATTGGCCCTTCCACAGAAAAGCTCGCATGATTCTTTTCACCTTATTTAAAACTGCTTTTGCGAGGATAAACAAGGCTGCCCAATAAGCATGTATTGGATGTAGCACACTGCTCACAAGCTGAGCTCTACCAATGGCCTGGCGAGGGCTGCACAAAGATCTCCTTAGATATATCCTCGTGAAGAAAAGCATTTTTCACGTCAAATTGATAAAGTGGCCAACCGTGAACATAAGTCAAAGCCAAAAGGGTACGAAAAGATGTCATGTTTGCCACTGTAGCAAAAGTCTCTTCATAATCAATGCCATACTCTTGAGAGAAGCCACAAGCAACCAATTGTGCCTTGTAGTGTTCAGTACTGCCATCGGACCAAGTCTTCACCTTATATATTTGGCAACAGGATACTAAGTGACGACCTAGGGGGAGGATCCTGAGCTCTAAAGTACCAGAATCCCGTAAAGCAGAAAGCTCTGCAGCCATAACGTTATGCCATACTGAATGCTGAACTGCCTCTCGAAAACTACTAGGCTCTTGCTCAGCATGAACAACAGCCAAAAAGGAACCAAATGTAGTAGAATAAGAGGCAGCAGCAACATACCAAGTTGGAGGGTGATGATCCCGAGGTGGGTTATGCCGAGGCTCTAGTGGGCAAAGATCAACAAGTGGCGTCGGAGGGGCATGAACAACATTCGTAGGAGGCAACTGATCAGTAGGAGGAGGCATAGCTGGAGGAGGAGGCATATTTGAAGAAAGAGACGTATCTAGAGGGGGAGGCATATCTAGAGGTGACACCACATCCGAAGGAGAATTAGAGGGAAAATCAATCCCAATAGGATGTGAGGGCGTAGAAGTAGTGGAAACGGAGAAAAAAAAAGGTAGATGCTCAAAGATCTAAAAACTACGAGAGATAAAAATACACTGAGGGAAAGGATTATAACAACAACCCTTATGGTTGGTGCTTTAGCTAAGGGATAACTAGTACAATCATCCATAATAATAGAGGGGACAGACCCAAGTGCACCTCGTTGACAAAGATAGGCCAAACGAGACTCGGATACATGGCCCGAGTGTTGGTGCCAATGATCAAGACCTACCACGACTAGAGCAGGATTTAATGAAGCAAGTCGAATATAACGCGTGGTGTATAATCCTCCTTGTCTACTACCCATGCCAATCGTCCACCCACTCCTACAAGAGTCGTAAAAATGACAACATAACCTAAATTAGCAAGCTGCCTAACAAATAAAAGATTGAGGGTCAATCTAGGGATATGTAACACCTCAGGCATATAATATTTGTCAGAGATAGATAGGTGGCCTATAGCAGTGGCAACCAAAGTGGAACCACATGCAGTAAAGAATTTCGATGGATGAGGCAAAGCACGCAAGTGTATGAGATGCTGAGTAGAAGCAGTAATGTGATAAGCAACACTTGAATCAAGAATCTAGGAAGAAGGATAACCTGAGGCCTTGGCAGTTGCTGCAGTAGCAATCAAGAAGTGTTAGTCCCAATATGAGCACTGAGAGGGGGGGTGAATCAGTGCTCCTTCAAATTCTTTCCTTTTTGCACTCCTCAATCTGATTCGATGGTTATGGCAAGAATAACGCAAGCAAACCAACCAAGCAATCGCAAACACAAGATATACGTGGTTCAGCTACACAATGCGTGCAACCTACGTCCACGGCTGATTTGGGTTCGCTACCCTCACCAACGAATTCAATATAATTGTATTGGCTCTTCACTAGAGCGATACAACGGTCTTACTAACCAATCACTAAGTTGTCTCCCCTTCACTAGGTTCGATGAACTTATCACAAGTCTCACTGACTGATTACTAAGTTGTTTCCCTTTCACTAGGTTTGACAAACTTATTACAAGAGTCTCACCGACCCGGACATAAACAAGATTGCGGAATAAAATTCACGTAAGAGTGATGAACAGCCTACCACTCTTTGATGACCAGCAAGCACCTTGTTGTAGCTTCAAGAACTCAACGAACTCGAAGAAACTCAAGCACAAGCACCAAACGCAGCCACTGCATGGAATAGCCCCTCGAACACCGATTACTTAACGCGTGGATGTTCAACGTCACCTCGTCGCCACAACACAAAACACTCACAAGTGTTTCCTCAATCTCGCACACACTCAACCCTTTGGAACCCCAAGAGCGCTCAAGAACACATATGGCAGCACCAAACCCTCGAAGAGAATTTCTCTCAATTCTCTCTCTCAAATGCTCTCCCAATACTCAAGCGAGGTCACAAATTCATCCAGAGGAGAGGCCCTCCTTATATAGCCCTCCAAAGCCTCCAAGACATTGCATAGTGGTTGATTTTAATACTCCTCCAGACATGGTCCATGTATTAGGGGTGGGAGACTCATTATGGTGTCTCCACTTAGCCAAAAACATGGCATTAATTTCTCCACCAAACATGCTCCATGTTTTAGGGGTGGGAGACTTATTATGGTGTCTCCACTAGCCAAAAACATGCCATTAATTCCTCCACCAAACATGCTCCATGTTTTAGGGGTGGGGGACTCATTATGATGTCTCCACTAGCCAAAAGAAGCCTCCAAACATGGATGTCTTTGAATGCTCAAACAACATTCCTCAAATTAGGGGATTATGTCACCAATGGTGGACCAAATGGTGGAGTGGCTGCTGCCCACGAATTTGACTTGGTCCAAGTGTATTTGGACTTCTCCAAGTGTCATTGGGCTTGTTTAGTTGCTGCCCATGTGTGCCAAGCCCATTAGTTGGCCCAAATTCGTCACCTTGCACAATTAAGCCCAAAATGGCTCCCCAAAGGCCCACCACGAATTTCTCTTGACCCATTACCATTCCTTGAGCTCATTGCAACCCATTTAGCTCAAATTTACCTCAATGTAGCCCAACAACTCCAAACAAACTCCTTTTAAGCTCAACACGGTGCATATGCTCCAATTAGGCCAAACCGGGCTCAATTATGACGCTTCGACCAAAACCGATTTCCTTTGAGCCGTTTGTGTCCATACCACTCTATTATGGTATATCATAGCTGCTGGAGTCTCCCCATGGTCGTCGGATCAACCGAAGTGGCTTAAATCAATAACCGCTTCAAATTAGGTCAAACCGGGCTCAATTATGACGCTTCGAGCAAAACCGATTTCCTTTATGCCGTTTGCATCCATACCACTCTACTATGGCATATCATAGCTTCTGGTGTCTCTCCAAGGTCATCGGATCACCCGGAGTGCCTTAATTCAATAACTACTCCAAACTAGGTCAAACCGGGCTCAATTACGACGCTTTTGGGTATTTCACTCCCTCACTGTGTCTTCTTTATTTCCGCATCATTCTGATGTCCCGAAGTCATGCAAAGTTGATATACGAGGTGTACCAATGATATGCACACTCATTTAGGCTTGCCAACAATGACAACACCTCATTATTCCAATGGGAACAACAATCTCCCCCTTTGGAATTGTTGGCAACCTAAATCCATTTTGGGATATGTCAAGGTTCCCTTTCCGTCAAAACTCCCCTTCAACCACAAGGGTCCTCTCATGATGCAAGACTCCCCCTAGAATGATGCTCTCTTCTTAGGGTTTCCAACTCGCCCTAAAGCAATACTCCCCCTATATGTATGCGCTCTTCCATGTGCTTTTTGGATCACCTTCCCAAAATGGGAAACTTTCTCCCCCTTTGACAACCATTCCAAAGGTAAGTAAGCGTAAAGGATCATTATGCACCACTCTCCTCTCGCAGTTAAAGGGAATGGGTTGAAGTCCGAGGCTTACCAGATGCTTCTTCATTGCCGTTGACATGATATAGATTTCCTTCTTGTCGGGAGCCTTTTGTAACCCCTTTCGATGAATTTCTAGGACCTTGCTGCCTCTTCCCATTCATTCTCTTCTTCAATTGGCTTGGGATGAATGCTAGACACTCTCTAGCATAGTGTCCCACATACTTGCAACGATAGCAAATACTTCTCTTCTTTTGCTCTCCCAAAACTTGGAAACGATTATGCAGCGGAGGTGGAGCAGCCCGTAGTTGAGATTGGTGGTGTAGAGGTAGATTTAGAACTCTTCTTTGCTGTGGTGGATGAGTTGGTGCATCCCTTTGCCGAGGAGGACGAGATGCCGTTTTTGCTCTACAATGCTTTACCATATGTCCGAAAGCTCCACAGTTGTAACAATTGCCTCTAAACGTGTTCTCCCATTAAGATCTCCTCCTTGACTTCATTTCACCATCATTGCCACGTATATCAAATATGGGAAGCTTTTTGAATTTCTCTTCTTGCACCACTTGCTTTGTTTCTTCCGCCTTAACAAAGGTGGTGGTCTTTGAGGATTGGGTGTTATCCCCTTCAAAACCTAGCCCTTGTTTTCCAAGCGTATGAGGTCTTTGAAACCCAAGACACTTATTTAGCTTCCGAGTAGCTTTCTCATTCTCAACAACCAGCATACTAGAACTTGAACAATTATTCAATGCTGTAGGAATAGGGGCATCCTTGAATGCTTTCGTTTGGTTACTAACCTTTTGTTTGATGACGTATATCTCATCTTCAAGCTTCTCTATGTGGCTCGCCTTCGTGTTTAACTCAGTAGTTAGATTATCACAAATCTTTACTTGCTCTTCGCAACGGATTTTCAGCACGATCACTTCATCTCTCAATTTTTTGTTTTCGTGCTTCAACGTCTTATTCTCATCTTCAAGGAATTTCTTCTCTTTCTTGATGGCCTTCTTCTCCCTTTTAAGCTTGGCAATAGCTTCCATGCAATTGTCAATTTTAGCTTCAAAGTCCACCAATACTTGACCTTCTTCTATTTCCTCATCGTGCGACTCTTCTTCATAAGCATCCTCAGCCATGAATGCAAGTACTTCTTTGTCGCTGATATCGTCATCCGCTTCATCTTCGCTGGAAGTGCTAGAGCCTTGCAACATTTCACTCAAGAGATTCTTCAATGCTTTGTATTTCTTTTCTTTCAAGGAACTAGAGCCCTTCTTTTTGAATTTCTGGAATTTGGTCTTCTTCTTCTTGTTATTGTCTACTTCATCATCACTATCATCTTCTTCACTTGTAGGACAATTTGCAGCATAATGACCAACTTCGCCACACTTGAAACATTTAAAAGGAAGCTTACCTTTGTACTTTCCTTTTCCCTTTTTGAAGTTTCTTGATATAAAGGCTGCAATATCATCTCCTTCTTCATGGGATTTATCATCTTCTTTCATACTTAACTTCGTCAAGGATTTGAAAGCAACCTCCTTTGTTGATGCATATTTGGTTCCTCGATTTGTGTCTTCAACACGCATCTCAAAGGCAACCAACGTGCTTTGAAGCTCATCAATCGTCACTTTTGTTGGGTCTCTCTCCTCCAATGCAGAAACCTTGCTACAATACGATGCTAGGAGTGTTCGAAGAATCTTTTTCACCACGGTCTTTTCTTCTAGCTTCTCTCCAAGTCTTCGTATAGAATTCACGATCTCCATGACTCTACCAAAGTATTCAACAATAGATTCTTTATCAGACATTCTAAGTTGATCAAACTTACTTTGAAAAACTTGAAGCTTTGCCTCCTTCACTTTGTCGTTTCCTTTATAATAACTCTCCAGCTTTTCCCACATCTCGTTTGCGGATTCACAACTCATCACCTTGGAGTAAACATCGTCACTAAGTGTCGACATAATGGCCGTGCATGCTTTGGAATCGATCTCGAACTTCTTGTTGTCCGCGGCTGTCCATTCGGCTTTTTCATCGGGAGCCTTGTACTCGGTTTTCACGCACGTGTACACGTCTCTTCCAAGAGAACCCAAGTACTTCAGCATGCGCTTCTTCCAAGCCGGGTAATTGGATCCGTCGAAGAACGGCACACCGGTGCTGTTTGTACCTTCGAAATTCATGATGAATAAACTTCAAAGAATTTGAAGAACTTGACCTCAGCAGGTTGTTAAACCTCTTCCGCCCACCTTGGCTCTAATACCAATTGTTAGTCCCAATATGAGCACTGAGGAGGGGGGGTGAATCAGTGCTCCTTCAAATTCCTTTCTTTTTGCGCTCCTTAATCTGATTCGATGGTTATGGCAAGAATAACGCAAGCAAACCAACCAAGCAATCGCAAACACAAGATATACGTGGTTCAGCTACATAATGTGTGTAACCTACGTCCACGGCTGATTCGGGTTCACTACCCTCACCAACGAAATCACTATAATTGTATTGGCTCTTCACTAGAGCGATACAACGGTCTCACTGACCAATCACTAAGTTGTCTCCCCTTCACTAGGTTCGATGAACTTATCACAAGTCTCACTGACTGATCACTAAACACAGCCACCGCATGGAATAGCCCCTCGAACTCAACGAACTCGAAGAAACTCAAGCACAAACACCAAACACAGCCACCGCATGGAATAGCCCCTTGAACACCGATTACTTAACGCGTGGATGTTCAACGTCACCTCGTCGCCACAACACAAAACACTCACAAGTGTTTCCCCAATCTTGCACACACTCAACCCTTTGAAACCCCAAGAGCGCTCAAGAACACATATGGCAGCCCCAAACCCTCGAAGAGAATTTCTCTCAATTCTCTCTCTCAAATGCTCTCCCAATACTCAAGGGAGGTCACAAATTCGTCCAAAGGAGAGGCCCTCCTTATATAGCCCTCCAAAGCCTCCAAGACATTGCATAGTGGTTGATTTTAATACTCCTCCAAACATGGTCCATGTATTAGGGGTGGGAGACTTATTATGGTGTCTCTACTTAGCCAAAAACATGGCATTAATTCCTCCACTAAACATGCTCCATGTTTTAGGGGTGGGAGACTCATTATGGTGTCTCCACTAGCCAAAAACATGCCATTAATTCCTCCACCAAACATGCTCCATGTTTTAGGGGTGGGGGACTCATTATGATGTCTCCACTAGCCAAAAGAAGCCTCCAAACATGGATGTCTTTGAATGCTCAAACAACATTCCTCAAATTAGGGGATTATGTCACCAACGGTGGACCAAATAGTGGAGTGGCTGCTGCCCACGAATTTTGACTTGGTCCAAACCGCACCCACGGCGTAATCAGAAGCATCACACATGATCTCAAATGGAAGGGACCAATCAGGAGGCTATATGATGGGGCTTTGGTTAAAGCATCACGCAAGGAATGGAATGCTTTTAGACATGCTTCATCAAAGGTAAAAGGTATCTCCTTGGCAAGCAAATTGCATAAAGGTCTAGATATAGTGCTAAAGTCTTTGATAAACCTCTTGTAAAAATCAGCATGTCCAAGAAAGCACCAGATTTGGCGAACAGAGGTAGGAGGGGGAAGTTTAGATATCAACTCAACCTTAGCTTTGTCTACCTCAATCCCATGATGAGACACAATGTGACCAAGGACAATCCCCTCCTGTACCATGAATTGGCTTTTCTCCCAACTTAGAACAATATTTGTCTCTATACATCTCTTAAGCACTCTAGCTAGTTTTTGGAGACAATCATCAAAGGAAGAGCCAAACACCAAGAAGTCATCCATGAAAACCTCAAGAAATTGTCCGACCATATCCGAGAAGATAGACATCATACACCGTTGAAAGGTAGTTGGTGCATTACATAATCCAAATGGCATCCATTAAAAGGCAAAGGTCCCATAAAGACATGTGATGGTGGTTTTCTCTTGATCCTCTGAACATACAGGTACTTGATTACATCCAGAATAACCATCCAAAAAGTAGAAGTACTATTGGCCTGCTAACCTCTCTAAAATTTGATCAATAAATGGTAAAGGAAAATGGTCTTTCCGAGTTATGGCATTCAACTTCTTATAATCAACACACACTCGCCATCCAGTGGTGGTGCGAGTGGGAAGCATTTCACCTTATTCATTTTTCACTACTGTAATACCTGATTTCTTGGGTACCACTTAAGTGGGACTAACCCATTTACTGTCCAAGATGCGGTAGATAATGCTTGCATCTAACTACTTCACTTCTTTTTTCACAACCTCGCGCATATTAGGATTTAATCTTCGTTGCATGTCACGATAAGGCTTAGCTCCTTCATCACAATAGATGCGATGTATGCAAACAGAGGATTTATTCCCTTTAGATCTACGACCGACCAACCGATGGCAGCCTTATGTTCTTTGAATACCTCAATTAATTGACTCTCTTGACTAGAAGTTAATCCCGAAGCTATGATAACTAGTAATGCCTCAGCTAGCCTTAAAAATGCATACTTCAAAGAATCTGGAAGAGGATTTAAGCTAAGTGTAAGGGGTGACTCAAAAGAGCTTGGTTGTGGTGTGCTTGCGAGGTTCGGAAGAGGCTCAAATCGGACTATCCACGGTGGACTACTCGCAGTGGGCGGTGAATCAAGTAAGGCATTCACTTCCTCCCCATATGAGTCAACATCAAAATCATCCGTCCTAAAGTGAGTCAAACATTTTTGCAAAGGATCACTTGTCAAGAGATATGAGGTGACGTTTTCTGCTAAATCATTTGCCAAATCCATAATAAAATACTCATAACTTCTCGGGAGTCCCAAGGAAGCATTGAAAATGTTCAATCTTAGCTTCTTATTCCCAAAGGAAATGTCCATGGCACCCATTCGGCAATTAACGCAAGCATTTGCAGTGGCTAGGGAAGGTCAACCTAAAATGATGGGTATTTTTTTTATAGTGGGTGAAAGTTCCATGTCTAAAACTAGAAAATTAACAGGGAAATACCGCTCGTCCACTTTGACAAGGACATCTTCAAACATCCCTCATGGAATTTTAGTAGATCGATTTCCGAGTTGGAGAATGACATCTATGGTTTTCAACTCTCCAAATCCAAATTGTCCATACACTGAGCTAGGTAAGAGATTAACACTTGCTCCTAAGTCTAGCAGAGCTCGCTCAATAGAAAGGTTTCCAATGACATAAGAGATAAGAGGAGTTCTAGGATTCTTAAGTTTAGGAGGAAGTCGATCAGAAAAAACAGCACTAACTTGCTCTGTGAGGTGAACTGTGTTTGGAATTTAAGACTTTAGCTTACGCTTCTGTGTGCATAAGTCTTTTAAAACTTAGCATAAGCTGGCACTTACTTTGTCGCATCTAGAAGGGGAAGATTGATATGTACTTGTTTGAACAAATCCATCATTTCATCCATTTTTGCATGCTTTTTCCCGAATGTAAATGTAGAAGGAGACTCTAAACAATAGGGAAAGGGGATTTTAGGTGTATACGGATCGGGGTTGTCCTTTTTCTCTTGTTGGGGTTTCTTAACTGGGGTCGATATAATGCTAGTTTTATTATCAACTTGATCTCCAAGACCACCATTAGGTTTTTCTATCTCTCGACTATTCCTTAAAGTCATGACGGCCTTAGCGTGCTCTTGAAACCCATTTCCATTTGGCTTATTGTTTGGATTATGAATTGATTGGCTAGGGAGCTGGCCTTTCTCTCGCCTACTAATAACATTAGCTAATTGCCCCAATTGGGATTCCAACCAATGATGGAGTGAGTATAAGAATGAATAAGCTGTGTGTTCTGCTCCAACCCATTTAATGCTCGCAACACCTTTTCCTCGAAAGTTGAATTCTACTGAGGTGGTGCAAAGGGAGGAATCGGTTGTTGCTCACTTCTATAGGCATTCTGCTGAGTAGGAAAATTATGCCTAAAAGATTGAGGTTGAGGGTTGGATGGTTGTCTCCATGACATGTTTGGATGATTCCTCCAACCTGGGTTGTAAGTATTTGAAAAGGGATCATTACCCGATTTTGAGTAAACTTGGGCAGCTTATGCTTGTTCTTGAACAAAATCTAGGAATTGCGGTGCTAAAGGACAATTATTTAGATAATGTTTGGAGCTAGAACAGATGGCACATGCCCTTTGAATGTAGGCAGATGGTGTAGGTGGGGTAGGAGTGTGTCCTAAAGATAGCAATCGGTCCAACTTTTGTGATAACAAATCAACCTTAGTGTTGACATTCGTGGATGATCTTATTTCATAAATACCTCCCCTCTTTTGTGACCCAGTGGTGTGATATTCAGCTTGAGAGGTTGATACATGATGTACGGAATTCTCACTGAGAGCCTCAAAGAGTGTCCATGCCTCGTTTTCATTTTTATGCATAAATGTTCCACCACATGAAGCATCAATCATTTGTCGATGTCTTTCTGTTAATCCATCATAAAAACATTGGACTAGCTGTCATTTAGGCACTGCATGGTGAGGACATCACCTAATGAGATCCTTAAGCCTTTCCCAAGACTCATGAAATTGCTCACCATCTAATTGGGAGAAACTAGTGATGGCTCGCCTAATTTGATTGGTTTTACCAATAGGGAAGTCTTTTTTTAGGAACTTTTGCTGGATTTGTGGCCAAGTTGATATCACTATTGAATCTAGGGAGTTAAGCCAGTGTTTGGCTTTATCCTTGAGTGAAAAAGGGAATAGTGTCAACTTAAGGGCATCATCCGAGGAGTTTTGAATTTTAACCTTGGAGCAAATTTCAATAAACTCATATAAGTGCTTACACGGTTCGTCATTACTAAGTCCATAAAAAGATGGAAGCATTTGGATAACATTGGACTTGATCTCATATTGGTTTGCTTGTGTGTTTGGGACTTGAATACATAAAGTGGAGTTATAGGCTGGAGGCATAAAATGGTCTTTTAACTGATGTAAGGTAGGATTGTCTTGAATCATAATGTTATCTTGGCCGTTCATCCTTCTTTGATGTCTTAAAGTTCTTTCTAATTCGAGGTCTAATAGAAACAAAACGGGATGACACGAGCGATAACTAAGCATACACTAGAAAGCTCAAAAAAATTACTATTAGTAACAGAAAAGAAAACAAAAACAATAATAATAATCAAAGCAAAATAATAATAATATTCTTTTTTTATTTTAAACTAGCAAAAAAATTGGAATAAAAAAAAAAAAAAAACAAACCAACACTGCTAAGGATTCCCCGACAACAGCGCCAAAATTAGATCGGTCGTTTTCAAATAAAAAATAATTAAATAAAACTACTATGTTACCTAATAAAGCGACAAGTAAAGTATCGTCTCACAAAGAATCTAAGGCTGAGTTGGGTTTGTTTTTAAAGTTATAAAAATTATCAAAGGAGAATTTAAAAGAGATTAAAAGATTGCACTAAAATTTTGGTGAAGAAAACTATGGGTTGAGAAATCCCCTTTTCGGGTTTGAATCCACTTTAAATTAATTGATTTGAATATCCATGTAATTAATCCGTTAAAACTACAAGCCTAATGAGATTCAAAAAAATTGTGTAAATTAACCTAGGTATAACTTATCTTGCTAAATCTTAGTTCAATCAGTTATAAATTATCATCGAAAGAATTCCCACACAATATAGTACCAATGCTTGAAAAGAATTAATAGAATCACAGAAACTATAATCCTTACTAAATATAACAATAAAGTTTAATCAATCCAGTCTCAACATCAAGCATTCAATTACACACAAATTCCAAATATTTATCAATTAAATATCATCAATCGGAATTAAAGTATCATCTACAACCCAAAAGTGAATAGGGCACTTAGCTACTCATGGTGTTGGGTAACGCCATCCTTGAATTGAATGGACTTCGAAAAGACGAAACAAGAGCAGCGACGTGTATTACTGGTGTTACAGCGATGTCGGACAGCAGAATGTGGTAGTTCAAGAGGATTAAGAAAGAGAGAAAGAGAGTGAGTCTAGTGGTAGGCGAGGGAATGCTTTGTGTGTCCTTTGAGAGAAGGAGAGACCTCCTTTTATAGGTGAGGTAAGGGTATGGGCTAGTAGGGAATAAAAGGAAAGAAAAATAAAAATAGTAGTATTTGTTTAAATCTTTCTTTTTTCTTCTTTCCTTTTTTCCCTTTTTCCCTGTTTCCTTCTTTTCCAAATAATTGCTTTCCTTTTCTTCGTTTCCTTTTTCTCCAAGTAATTCCATCTTCTATTTCTTTCCTTTTCTTTCATTGATTTGCATCCTAATCCTGCTATTCCGTGAAATTGCCAAAAATACATCGCTGTGCCATTTTTACCCGGTAATTACCAAAAACAATAAATAATATCAATTTAATTAAAAATATTGACTTTAATTACCGAATTAGATATTACTTCTTTCCCAATATTATGGCTTAATCAAAAAGCGAGTCTATTTTTCAATTTATGTATTTTACTTGATTTCTTCTTTGCTCTGGATTCATTCTATTTCTGTTCCTTGTTTGATGTGCATTTTTTATGTTTTCTTCAGATTCTAGGCACAATTGATTATTATAACATATAATTAAAATAATATTTTACATCATAATGACCAAAGATGGATATGAAAAAAAAAAAATTACCAAAGATTTTCTAACTAAATCTGTTGATTGTTGTTGTTTTGTTCTCTTGCTATTTGTCTAATTAAATCTAATTGTAGGGTGAGGAAGAAGGATTAAAAGTGAGAGAGAGAGAGAGGGAGAATGAATCCATATGTTTTCCATAGTTCTTAGCATTTGAGTGAGGGAGCATGATTTGTCACGAACAAACTTGGATAGGTGTTTCATTTCGACTGCATGTTAAAGATTTTTTCCTTTAAAGTTGCGCACTTGCCATGCAGCATAGCATAAGGCTGCAAAGGCAACCCAAGAAATAATTGCATGCAAATGCTTTCCTTTGAGAGAGGATACAACCCATTGAGGGTTATTCTCCCATGAGGAATTTGTCGAGGCAAGATTGCACAATTGAACCCAGCGTGCAGCCAACAGGGCGGTCAAGGCACAATCAAAGAAAAGATGGTCTGAGCAGTGGTCACCAAAGTCACAGACAGCTCCATGGGTCCTCTGGTGTGGGGTCAAAGTCTCTTGAGTTGGAGGCTCTGCAAAGCTGCAAGCCAAAGGAAAAAAGAATGCCTCGAAATAATAAACTTAACCCAGATGAAAGGACCCCAATCCCTATATTTGCCTCTTTTGCAAATAAGCTTCCATGCAGAGGAAACAGAGAAAGTGCCTAAAGGGTGTCGATGTCAGAAAAGAGCAGTCATTGAGGCTCAGTCAAGAATTTGAGGGCTACCAACCCATCCCTCCAAAGCCTGAAATGCATGGGACCAAACATCATTCAGTTGAAGACAAGCCTTCTTTACTGTCCAACCACGGCCTATACCAGAATTGTAAATGTCTTTATTAGAGGCCAATTTATAATGGGGGCTAGGTGGGTGCCAGTTATCAAATCAGAAGGGGTAGCGGTTTCCATTGCCAATCTTCCATTTCACCATAGGCTCCATCAATATCTCAAGCTAAGGATCTTCTTCTATGCCCGAGAAGCAAAAGTGGGAACCTTAAACTCCCATAAACTCTTAGTCTTTAGGAAGTTAAAAGTGTCTCCATTGACACCAGAATTTATTTATTTTTTTTGGTAAATTAAACTTTAGTAACCAAAAAAGCAAAAAGAAACACCAAGCGCAAAGCCCCAAAGAGAAACAGATGCAAGATTAAAAATGCTCGAGACAAGCACCACAAAAGTATCACAGAAACGCACAAGGGTAGTAATGAGCATGAAAGATCGAACAACAAGAGAACAGTCTCAACACAATGACAGAAGCACAAGCCAACCGGCCACAGGCCCAATACAAGCCGAAAACAACAAGTAGGACTACTCAAACACAGATTCAAGGAGCTCCCTGCTTCGTTGAATCCATATGCTTTCCAAAATTCTTGGCATTTGAGTGAGGGAGCATGCCTTGTTGCGGACAATCTTGGATAGGTGTTTAATTACGGACCACATGTTAAAGATTTTTAATCTAAATAAAACATCGTTGCGCACTCGCCACACAGTATAGCATAAGGCTGCAAAGGCAACCTGAGAACTAATTCCATGCAAATGCTTTCCTTTGAGAGAGGGTACAACCCACTGAAAGTTATTCTCCCAAGAGGAATTTGTCCAGGCAAGATTGCACAATTGGACCCAGCAAGAGGCCAACAGGGAGGTCATGTCACATTCAAAGGAAAGATGATCCATTGAGTCTGGGCAGTGGTGACGAAAGCCATAGACAGCTCCATGGATCCTCTGGTGTGGGACGAAAGTCTCTTGAGTTGGAGGCTCTGCAAAGTTGCAAGCCAAAGGAAAAAAGAATGCCTCGGAATAATGAACTTATCCCAGATTAAGGGAGCCCAATCACCTGGCCTCTTCTGCAAATAAGCTTTCACGCAGAGGAAACAGAGAAAGTGTCTGAAGGGTGTCCTTGCTAGAAAGAAGTGTTAGTGAGGCTCGACTCAAGAATTAGAGGGCTACCAACCCATCCCCCCAAAGCTCGAAACGCATGGGGCCAAGCACCATTTAGTGGAAGACAAGCCTTCTTAACTATCCAACCGCAGTCTATACCAGAATTGTAAATGTCTCTATTAGAGACCAATTTATAAAGGGAGCCTGCCGGGTGCCAGTTATCAAACCAGAAGAGGCAGCGGTTTCCATTGCCAATCTTCTTATTTCACCAAAGGCTCCATCAAATATCTGAAGATAAGGATCTTCTTCCATGCCCAAGAAGCGAAAGTGGGAGCCTTAATCGCCCATAAACTCTTAGTCTTTAGGAAGTTAGAGTGTCTCCATTGACACCACAAGGCTTCCTTTTCCGAGAATAAAAACCACATACGCTTCATCATGGCAGCTCTATTCACCTCCTGAAGCCGACAAAACCCTAGCCCACCCTGCATCTTAGGAAGAAAAACATCCTTCCAAGCAACTTTAGCACCTCCAGGTGCAAGGGGAGGACCCCTCTTCCAAAGAAATTTCCGAAGAATTTGTTCAATCTGAAAGAGAATAGCTTGAGAAAAGATGAAAACAGCAGCCCAAAAGGATTGCATGGCTGGTAGCCCAGATTTAACTAGTTAGGATCGACCACCAAAGGACAGGAACCTATAGGTCGAAGCTTGTGCCCCGACCGTGATGGAATTGACCAGACAGGTGCATTCAGCAGCACTTAAGCATTTAGTGATAATGGGCACATCCAAGTACCTTATGGGTGGGGTGCCCTCTTGAAACATGAACAAATCCCGTACCTAAGCTTTTTGAGTGTGAGAGATACTTGAGAGGAATATCTCACTCTTGGAGGAATTAGCAAAAAGGCCCGACTAGTTATAGAAGGTATTCATTGCTTCCTTAAGCCAAGTAACCATATGCATATCTCCTTCAGCAAACGAAAAAACATCATCAGCAAAGAATAAATGGTTTAGCTTCATATTCTTGCATCCCCAATAAGGTTTGAATTGAGCCAAGGCACCGCAAGGGGACATTAGGTCACCCTGTCTTATACCTTTGTCATTGCCCAAAAAACTATTCAACTCACCATTAAGGCACACCGAGAACTTAGACATTTTAACACAAGCAGAAATCCAGCCAACTGAGTAGGAAAGCCAAAAGACCTTAAAACTTGGAATAAGAACTCCCAGTCAGTTGAGTCATATGCCTTATGGAAATCGACTTTGATGGCACACTTAGGGAGATAAGGCTGCAAGTGGAAACCACTGAACAACTCTTGACTAAGGAGAATATTATCAGTAATTCTATTTCCTTTCTTCTTCCTCCTCTCTGATTGTGCACGGCTCTCTTCTCCCAAGGTAGTTTCTCTCCCTTCTCTTCTTCTTTTCTCCTTTCTTTGTGCCTTCTATTTCATGTATTGTGCACCGATTTTTTTCTTTTTTCTTTCCTATCTTGGTTCGCACCTGACGGATGGTTGGCCACTGCACCAGCGCTTCATTGGGGATGGGGGATTCATCTTTCTCATGTGTTGCTTGGGTGAAATTAGGGCATAGGGAAAGAAGGGGGAAAAAGTAGGAAGTGAAAACAAAGAAAAGGAAAGGAAAGAAAGGAAGAAAGAGAGGAGCAATTAAAAAAAAAAAAAAAAAACGAGTCTAAGCGCTGGAGACGTTGGACACCCGTGTGTCGAAATGGTTGACCATGTCAACTACGTCGACTATGTGTCCTGAACATGTCAAATGCGTGTCAATGTTGGGAGAGTGTCAGACACCGATATGTTGGCTATTTTAGAGTGTTGGTGCATCATAATATGTAACAAGTCTCTAGTACGATAATATTGGCATAACATCTAGTAATGGTAACTCATATTCTTGAAGCAGTGTTTCAATGGAGACTTCTAGCAGAATATGTGTATTTGGGTGGCCTTCGTCTCATTGGTTCTGGGGTTTAACCTCTTCTTCATTTCTTCAGAATTGATGTCGGGTTAATCTTGGTATCATTGCTTGTCCCAATAGGTGTTTTTCTTTATAGGTTATTTTGGAGATCCTTCTACAAGTGCATTGGATAAAGTGAAAATGGTGCAATTTGATGAGAAAAGTAGAAATTTTTGTTGCACAGAACTCGGACGCATTGCTCGCTAATTTTGTATCCAGTATTCTAGTGTTGAGGCCTACTATCTGCAGCTACTTACAAGCCAATCCCTATTGAAACTCTGGTAAATCTTTCTAGCATACTTGATTCTTGGTGCTTGGGATTACTTTTTGGTGACTTGGGGCTGAATTACTTTTATATTTTTGGTTTTCTCATATTTCTATTTTTTTTCCCCAAGTTTCTTTACCTTTCATTTTAAACACCCCTCTTTTCCCCTCTTCATCCCTTTCCCTTAATTTCTTTCTTCAAGCAAATCCATTCGCTAGTTCTCGCTTTCCCTACCAATTCTTTCACTCATCATTCAATCTCTCTGATTTATTCTTATTTTTTTACGAAATTCTTTGCTGGGTACCAATTAAATCTACGGATTTGAACTCTTTCTCCATGTCTTTGGCTTAATCGGGCATATCCTTATTGTGGGTCGCAGGTAAATTTGTCTTTCCCTTGTTGCTTATGGGTACTTCCCTGAAAATCTATGAATGCTCGGCTTTCATTTTCTTAAAGAGAAGTTCTTTGAGTCAGGTTTCTGTCCTTGTTTCGTTGATTAAGGTTCAACTTACCCTTCATCTTAGCTGATTTTGCTAATAAGCTTGGGGTATTGAGCATGTGGACGAGTGAGCGTAGTGTTATTGATTGATAATGTTCAGGAAAATTACAATTTCGAGTATAAGTCCTATAAATGATAGCACTTTACTTTGTTCCCTTTATGGGAATCGGTTTATATGCAAGAACCCAATTGACGTCCATTCGCTTTTGCTTCAAACTACCTGTTTTATTTTTTGATAAAAAAAGTTTGATTTTAATGTTTATAAAAAATTACAATTTCGAGTAGAAGTCCTATAAATTCCCTTTAAGGTTTGATTTTGATGAGAAGAATATATATATATAAAAAAAAGGCAATTTTGCGTTAAATATAGTTATGTAGAATCTTATTGTTTATTTTAATGTCAAAATATTCTAAATAAAATTAATAATTAGCAGTTCTAATTTTAATTTCCAGACAAAAAATAAATTAAAATAAAAGAGGTAATTCTTTTTTTTTTTTTTTTTTTTTTTTTGGGAAAAGGGGGTTGGGGGGTGAGGTGTGTGCAATAGGGAAAGAATAAAAAATGTATAGGACGGAGGGGCTAGGAATGGTCGAACCTCTTGACGTCCTGGACGTGAAAGGAGCACTTCCCCAACTTGATCGGTTGCCCTATAGAGTAAATTCAAAAAATAGTAAATATTAGATACACCAAATTGTACCCATACGTGTGAGTATTCATGGTTCCTATTTAAAATATAACATTTTCCTAAAATTTTCATTTCACTCGTAGATGTTTTTAAAAATTTTGATTTGGCCCTTATACTTTAAATATTTTTAATTTGATCCTCAAAATTTTAGAATGTATGTACGCATAAAATTTCACTTTGGTCCTTATACTTTCAAACAATATTAGTTTGATCTCTATTTTTTGAAAATTTTCAATGTAATCCCTAAACTTTTAAATTTAGTCATTCAAGTTATTGAAAAAAAATAGGCACCATGGGTATTTGTTACCCATTATGAGTGGGTAATAAGTGTACCCATTATAAAGTAAATAAATTTACTCACTTTATAACAAATACGCCCATTAAAATTTGTATTCGTGGGTGTACATGGGTACTCGTTTATCGGGTCTACATTTGAATTTAGTTTTTTTTATAGAACACTGTTGACACATGGCAACACAAGACACCATGCATCTAAGTAGTAGACTATAAAACCATACACAAACCCTCCATTTATTATTAAGTTAAATAAAAAAAATTGCCACATTATTATTGTATCATTGAACATCTCTATTTGATTTGGAGGGTCCAATAAAATTCATATGTATAGAAAGAACCTCTGTCAATATATATATATATATATATATATATATATATATATATACATACATATATAGATTAGATTAGATAGATACATACATACATACATACATACATACATACATACATACATACATATATATACATATATACATACATACATATATATATATACACATACATATATAGATTAGATTAGATCAGATGACTCAAGTTTATCTCTCTTCTGTTTGCCTCCTGTGTTATCCCAAAAGTGACAAGACAAGACATATATATATATATATATATATAGATTAGATTAGATTAGATGACTCAAGTTTATCTCTCTTCTATTTGCCTCTTGTGTTATCCCAAAAGTGACGAGACAAGACTGGAACGTACCCTTTTCATTCTTTTCTATGAATCTCACTAATTGACAGCCTTGATGCGTATGAAATTGTACCCAATTAAATCTGGACAGGCGGTAGAAACCTTGTTTCAAATGGGTTGCACTCTAAATTTGAAGAAACCCTAGCTTCCCTATTTCCAATGGTTACTCGGATCAAAGGGTTGAGTGAAATTTTGCAAATTACATTGGTTTGTTGATTTCAAATTAGGGTTCTAGTTTCAGGCTATCGTCGGAATAAATGGTGGAGCGAACAAGTCGAAAAGGGGAAGAAAAACGTGTTTGGATTAAAATTGATTTTTCTTATTTTTCATATTAATTTCATAACAAAATTTAGTTTTTCAATTTTTCCCTTAAATGATTGCCATGCAAGCATGTTAGGTGTCACATAAATGTTGGACATTGTATAGCGTATGAGGCGTAATGCTATCCCAATTTATTGGTCAAATTCCACAGAATAGGAACCAAAATGAATACAAAAAAATAATAGGACCAACTTAGGAAAAGTGATCTTTTACAAGGACCAAAGAGCCATTTAACTCTAAGTGGGTGCGTGTTGGGGGGTTGGGGGGGGAAGAGAAATCTAAATTATTGTATATAAAAAAAGGTTAAAAATACATTTTATAATCAAAATACAAAAATTCATTCCTTAATATCTTTCTCATTAGATCTAATAGCGATTGTCGATACTGTCTTCAAGAATCTCACTTTGATTAGAAAATAATTGTCATTTTTCTTTTTTCTTAACTTTTATATTCTATTCTATTTTTTTTAACGATTTTCCGGTGTCAATTGAGAATGAATTTTATAGTAGAAATCTATTGGACTATTTTCAAAAGTATAAAGGACATGCAAAAATTTAAAACTATAGCTAATATTTTTAAAAATCACTCGAACTATAAGGAGCATTTTACATGTTTGCTGCTTTATTTATTAAGTCCATTTGGATTTTTTAAAAATTGAAATATCTTTATGTTCACAAGGAAATCTTTTATATGCATTTTCTAGTTGTTTTGCCGTAATAGAATAATCAATTGCAGCTAATTATTTTGTGTGTTTTTCTCATCATTTAATTAGGGGTGCATAGGTGGGTGTGTCAAGTTGATTTTGAACCCTTTCCCACCCAATCCAGATTAGCTTTTGAAGCGATAAGAGAATATTTTCACCCTTAAGGTGGGTGGTTGGGTGAATCAAAAAGAACCTATTTTATAAAATATAAAGCAACCCAAATTACCACATAACAATATAAAGTGTTGAACTTATTTATCGCCCGGCAACTTACATTCATAATAATATGAAACTTGATTAACAATAACTTTATTTAGAATAACACATACGGAACAAACTATTAATTTAGTAGAACTTATAAAAGCTTACACATAAATCAACTTACTAATATATTAAATATTAATTAATGGCAAGAAAACAAAAGTAATCTTATACTGTCCACATTGCTTTAATTCAAATCCCAAACTTTTAATTTTTTTTTTAATTTCTAATCTAAACTTATATAAGTGAAGCCAGAAGCAGAGCCAAAAGGGGACATGTATTGGCCGGGGTCCTCCAAAATTTTTTAACGTTCTTATGTAAAGGTAAAAAGGCTTGGTTTTCTTTTTAATTTAAATCGACCCCCCCCCCCCCCCCCCCCCCCCCCCAACCCTCCCTTTCCAAAAAATTTTTAAAAAATAAAAAAGAAAAAACTGTAAGGCTAAGTTATTAAGCTTAGGCCTATGTATTTATCAAGCCCAACTAATAAGTGATAGTCTTTGCTCTATACATTAGGCATCATAATATTCCTCCTAAAAGTTAATTATATTTCTTTTAAAATTTTTTAAAAAATTTATTATGGTTCAATTTTTAGTCCTCCAATACATCAATACCCTAACAATTTTCAATTTATTTTTATTTAAAAATTACACATTTTTCTCTTAAAATCTATGCCTTTTATTAGTACTTCTTTCTTTCTCAATATTTTTCTCCCCGGAATTCTGTTATAATTATTTTAGAAACTTAAATTTTGGGGCATTTTTAAAAAAAAAATTGTGATCCACGTGAACCATTCACTAGCATATTAATTTGAATCCTTGAATTCTTGTCCTAACTCTTATTCATCGCGTGTCGCTTTTATTATGATTGATGCTAAAATGGTTAACATGCGAAAAATTGTAATTTTGAGGCGAAAGTATGAGATAATTTTGATAGATTGAAATATAAGAAAGTATAAAAGCCTATAGGGCGGTTTGTATTTTATGGTCAGCAACAACAGCGAGGTAACATTCTTGTTAATCCAATTAGGCGAATTCTACCCGCACCATTAAAAGTTATCATTTATGGACATTTAGACCATTAACGGTTCAAATAGTGCAATTTGACCATCAACAACCCTGAAAACTCATGCTAATTAAAATTTTTAAATGACTTTTTTTATTTTTTTAATCAATGTTACCTGCAAAAAGTAAATGTAGAAATTTGTGTATGTACCCTTCAACAAAACTATTTCATCCAAAATAATAATAGCAATAAATTATATGTCATTAATATTATTATTATGATGTATCATTTTAATATATTTTCTCAATTTTTTTAATGAAGTGAAAGACAATAAACCTTTTTTTTTTTTTAATCTTGAACGATAATGAATCTTTAGATAAATTTTATGTTCACCATATTTTTTGAATATCAAATTCAATTTTACTATGCTTGGAATTGATCATTCAATATTTTAAAATATATATTAAAATGATATATCTTAATAATAAAGAGGATGATATAAAATTCACTATTATGCTTTGAGTAAAATAGTTCTATTTGAGGATCCACAAATTTCTGTATTTATTTCTGGTATTTCATAATAAAATAAAAAATATTAATTAACATGAGTTGTTGGATTTACTCATTCAAATAATTTTTGAATCTGTTCTCTCAAAATTAGTAATATTATTTTCTTTTCAGACGGGAAAAAAGTAATATAGTCGGTACGACAAGGCAAAAAACTAAAAAAGTAATATAGTCGGTACGACAAGGCAAAAAACTAAAAAGAAAAAAAGGCAAAAGTTAGTGCCCGGTTGTCATTTTATTTTCAAACGAAATATTTGATTATGGATTTAATTTAAAAAGTTGAATTTGAATTACAAATGAATTCAAATCTAATCAAATAAAATCTGCTTTTGATTTTATTAGTTTCATTTTCCGACCGTTGTGGATTCTCGTCTGTACTGACCCACTCTTTCTCCTCAGTTCACTACTCTCTCTCTCTCTCTCTCTCTCTCTCTCTCTCGTTTGTTTTGGTTCCCGACCGTTGCAGCCATGGGCGTCGCAGCCATCCCGTTAGGCAATGATTCTCTGGGCGGAAAAAATCGACGGAGAAGGAAACTCAAATTCCGATGATGTTCACCATAGGAGCCAGAGAGATCGTCATCCCCTCCCGCCCCGAGGATTCCACTGTGCTGTTCTCGCTCGGGCTCTGGTGATGATGATTGGCAGCGGCATGGATCATCTTGTTCCGAGGATCGTGTGATGGAGATTGAGAGCCAGTCTCGGAGGGGACGGGGAAGTTGGTCTTGGCCTTGGATCATATTTCAATCCCCAATTAGGACGTGGCCACATGTCAGAGCGATTAAGGAGTGCCGGCGACAATTCGCCGAGAACGCCGTCGCGATCCCGTAATCCTCAACTCTTAGCAGAAATTCAAAACCCTAATTGGGGATTGAAACATGGAGGAGGAGACGGGCAAAGATTCCATTGTGTGGTGATCTTTCAGCTATGGCCATAGGGAGACGAAACCCTAGTCTTCTCTCTTGCTTGCACTCATTTTTCTTTTCGCTGTTGCCACTGCGGACTTCTTGTTCGAGGATCACTTTGATGGTACAATCTGTCTGTCTCTCTCTTTCTCTGGATTGCATTTTTGAACTCTTGTGCGTCAATTTTGATTAGTTGGGTTTATTTGGAGGGTTTTAGAGTATAAACTGTGTTTGATTATGTTTCTGATGAGAAATATGGGTGATTTGTTGGGTTTATTTTGAGGTTTTAAGCCCACTGTTTTATTTTTTTCTATTGATTTTCATTTTCAGTATAGATCCGCGAATAATTGATCTTTCTATAAAAATGTTGAGTTTTTTTGTCATTTTTTCTTCAGTTTTCCAACTTTTTATAACAGTTGATTGGGTTCATATTTATCCACTTGATCAAGCAGCTCAAACATCTAATTTCTTCTATTTTGATAGCTGCAGGTTTGTAATTGATTTAATATGTGCAATTGAGAAATGTGCTCATAATTATTATGAAATATGCACCTTTTGTGTTTGTTCTTCTACCAAAATTTACTCCCATGTGTTTCTAGTGTAGAGCATTGTTTGGAAATAGATTGATTCATATTACAAATATGACTTTTAATTATGAGTTTATTCAAGTTTTTAGTAAAGCATAGGTTGTTAAAATGATATCTCCTGGTCTTTGGGAACTAATAATATCAAAGCTGGACCTGCTTTTAACATTCCTTTCTTCTTTGTAAGTGTAACTTTCTTTCTTGAGACTTATGTATTTTAGCAAATAGGGAATCTTTTTGTTTTGAATGCGAGGCGTAGTACTTTCATACGATGTTGTTGTTCATGGCCGTGGTGAGAGAGAAGAGAGAAATTTTGGGAGAAGAGTCGGATGTCCTAATACGGGCACCAAGACTATTTATTTATAATATTCAATATTAAGGTTACTAGGAAACCCTAACCCCTTGAACAAAAACCATAATGAAAACCCTAATGGGCCCAGAATATAAGGCCCAATAAATAAATAAAACATAGCCCAAGAGGCTTACATAATCCAACACTCTCCCTCAAGTTAGGCATAAATATTATCCATGCCTAACTTGGACATAAGGAACTCAAACAGAGGCTAAAACGGTAATCCATGCCTAACTTGGTGAAGATATTAGCACATTGCTGAACAGTAGGCATAAACGGTAAGCATAATCCTTTTGATATCACACGTTCGCGAATAAAACGTCGATCAACCTCGACATGCTTAGTATGGTCATGCTGAACAGAATTATTTGCAATACTTATCGCTGCCTAATTGTCACAATATAGTCGCATTGGAGACTCAAACGAGACCTACAACTCAGTTAACAGCCGACGTATCTAGATTCACTCGGAGACTCCGTTCACAATGGATCGGAATTCAGCTTCTGCACTAGAGCGGGCTACAACGGGCTGCTTCTTGCTATGCCAAGTCACAAGGTTCCCTCTTACAAAAGCACAATATCCTGAAGTAGAGCGCTTATCGGCAACCGAGCCTGCCCAATCGGCATCAGTATAGGCCTCAATCTTCATATGGTTATGCCTGCTTAATAGAAGTCCTTTACCACATGATTTTAAATAACGAAGCACCCTGTGGACAGCTTGCATGTGAGTAACCCGTGGAGCATGCATGAACTAGCTAAGGACGCTGACCACAAATGCAATATCTGGCCTGGTAAGAGATAAATACAAAAGCTTCCCAACTACTTTTTGGTATTGGCTCACGTCATCAATTGGTTGTCCCTCTGTCGGACTCAATTTGACATTTGGATCAAAAGGAATATCCACTGGTCGACATCCAGTTTTTCTAGTGTCACGCAAGAGATCAAGAATATATTTGCGCTATCTTGGACTTAGCAACCTCTACCCCAAGAAAATATTTGAGTTTCCCAAGATCTTTGATCTCAAATTTAAAAGCTAAAAATTCCTTCAGCTGGGCTATTTCTCCTTCATTGTTCCTGGTAACCATGATATCATTAACGTAAACAATAAGGATTGTAATGAGAGTACCCTATCATCTAAAGAATAGGGTATGATCAGCATTGCTTTGATTGAATCCAAATCTTTTCATAGCTAAGCTGAACCACTCAAACCAAGCCCTTGGAGACTGCTTAAGGCCATACAAAGACCTCTTGAGCTTACATACCTTCCCTGTATTAGTCCCAACACTGCATCCTAGAGGTGGTGACATATATACTTCCTCTTGCAAATCCCCATTGAGAAAAGCATTTTTTACATCCATTTGGTGTAGCTTCCATCCCTTCTTCGCAGCAAGAGACAATAACACTCGAACAGAGTTCATCTTCGCCACCGATGCAAAAGTTTCTCGATAATCAATGCCATACTTTTGAGTAAAACCTTTTGCAACCAATCTGGCTTTGTATCTCTCTACACTTTCATCGCCCTGATGTTTGACAGTAAACACCCATTTACACCCTACAGGTTTCTTTCCAGCTGACAAATCAGTCAGATTCCACGTTTCATTATTGACAAGGGCATCCATCTCTTCTTTTATTGTTTTTCTCCACTTGGGATCCTCCTATGCCTTAAACAACCTGGATGGAACTTTAACAGAGGATATGGCAGCAATAAAAGATTGATACGATGGTGACAACTTAGAATAAGATAAAAAATTAGATAAAGGGTACTGAGTACATTTACGAGGGCCTTTGCGTTGAGCAATAGGTAAATTAATATCAGGGAAAATAGTACTTGGTTCCGAAGGGCTCGCTGGGAGTGATTGTTCCACTGCTTGGTCTATATGTGTCTTCTTTTTCCTAGTATACACCCTCACTTCAAGCACAACAGTTTCAGGGCTAGGCTCGGACGCAAAGGAAATAGATGGAGCCAACTCAGGAGAAGCCAACTCAGGAGGAGAAGGAGGCTCAAGAGGAGCCACCTCAGGAGGAGGAGGAGGATCAGGTTCAGACCCAGAGATAGGAATAGGGGTAGGGACTGGAAGTGGAAGGTCACTCGGAAGGGTACACTCTTCCCACCAATCACTCTCTCCCTGAAGAGTGGACCCCGAAGGAGGGAAGTAGGAGAGATTTTCAAAGAAGGTAACATCTTTTGTGACAATAATTTTGCGGTTCTGAGGTTCAAGACAAACATATCCTTTCTAAGTGTTAGAGTACCCAAGGAAGACCCCACGAACGGATTTAGGATCTAGTTTGTCGCGAGAAGGCCCATGAATGTAAATAAAACACACACAGCCAAAGACATGAGGGAGTAAAATATCAGGACTCGCAAAAGGATATAAAAGTTAAAATGGGGTTTGAAGTTGAAGTACTCGAAATGGCATGCGATTTAGTACATAAGCAACAGTGTGGACAGCAAGAACCCAGTAGCGTTTAGGGACATGCATAGCAAGGGTAAAAGCCCTAGCAACCTCCAGCAAATGTCTGTTCTTCCTCTCGGCCACGCCATTCTGTTGGGAAGTATAGGCACATGAACTTTGATGAATAACCCCATAAGAATGGAGATGTTCAGCCAACTCATGGGAGAAATATTCCTTAGTGTTATCAGAACGGAGAATCTTAACATGTTTGTTAAATTGAGTGAGGATGAGCTGATGAAATTGACGAACTAATTTAGGCACCTCATCATGGGATTTAAAAGGATACAATCACATGAAGCGTGTATGATCATCCACAAACGTAAGAAAATACCTCATACCATCCAAGGAAATATGAGGGGAGGGACCCAAACGTCAAAATATATTAAATCAAACGGATGTAAACTCATTTTATTATTGACCGGATAAGTAGTTCTGGAGTGTTTCAATAACTGACAAACTGAACATTGTAAGGATTCGAGGGACACAAATTTAAACAGTTCAGGAAATAAGAGACGCAGAGAGGAAAACGACAAATGACCAAGGCGAGCATGCCAAAGCCTTATTTGAGACAAGTTCACATTACTAGGACTACTAGACTGAAGTGTCGTCGGTGACGGTGCTCCAACATTTAGAAGATATAGACAATCAGCTTCACGTCCACTCCCAATCATTCTCTTCATCGCTAGATCCTGGATAACATAAGAAGAGGGATAAAAAGTCATATTACAATTGAGGCGTTTAGTAAGGGAGCTAATGGATAGAAGATTGGAAGTAAAACGAACCATCAACAATAAGTATCTTATCCCTACTAGACTTGAGCTTATAAGAGGAAAATAGAGAGGGTATACTAGTCATATGGTGGGTAACCCCTGAATCAATAATCCATGACTCATGGGACAAAGGATGAGACGCACCAGCATGGTGGGCAATGGGAGGGGTTGTCTGAGAGGCACCAGAAGACTTCATCTGGTGTAAAAAAAGTTGAAGAGGTGCTAGGTCAACAATGCCGGGAAGTTCCGAGGCAGTAGTGTGAGCGGTATGACCACGAGCATTTTTCTGACCCCCTTGCTTCTTCAATTCCCGCAGCCAATCTAGTTTTCCAACAACTGCCTAGCAAGCCTCTTTGGTATGTTTGTTCTTACCACAATGGGAGCATACCAATTTTTCTTTGGCAATATTCCCCTTCACACGGACGTTGGTACTCGGTCCCTCTTGAGAAACAAGGGCCAAAGAAGGAGACTGAGGTAACATTATCTGACGACAACTATCCTCAGTTTGCACCATAGAGAATACCTCATCAAGAAAAGGCAGAACAGATTGACCAAGAATTTGACTTTGAATAACATCGAACTCGACGTTTAATCTTGCCAAGAACTAGAAGATTCTGTCTTCGTCAATTTCCTTTTGGTGACGCTCCCGATCATCATCAGTATCCCACCGGAGCATCCTGTTAGAGAGAATGGAATCACTTAACATTGTGTTAAGTAAGCCCTTTTATTTATAATAGACTCGTGGTACATCGTAAGTAAGGTGGGCATACCCACACACAATATAAGCACACATATACTCACACTAACACCCCCCTCAAGCTGAGGCATATATATATTTATCATGCCCAACTTGTTATAAATAAAATGAACCCGGGGTTCAGCCAAAGACTTAGTAAAAATATCAGTTAATTGATCACTTGTCCGAACATGAGAAAGAATAATAGTGTCTCGGGAGAGCTTCTGTCGAACAAAGTGACAATCTATCTTAATGTGCTTCGTCCTCTCATGAAAGACAGGATTTGAAGCAATATGAATCGCAGATTTGCTATCACACCATAATGAAGCAGGCTCACTTATCTCACACCCCAACTCATCAAGGAATTGCCGAATCCACATGATTTCTGCAGTAGCCATTGCTATTACCCGATACTCCGCCTCTGCACTACTTCTAGCAATGACATCCTGCTTTTTGCTCTTCCAAGACACTAAGTTACCTGCAACAAAGACAGTATATCCAGAAGTAGATCTCCTATCCGTGGGACTGCTAGCCCAATCTGCATCCGTGTAACTCTCCATGCGATAATGCCCATATGCGGTAAAAGCGAAACCTTTACCGAGGATTACCTCAAAGATATCGCAAGATTCTCAACACTGCATCCCAATGCGGTTTCCTCGAAGCAACCATAAATTGACTTACAACACTAACTGAATAGGTAAGATCAAGCCTAGTCATAGTGGTAAGATAATTCAACTTGCCAACAATCCACCGATACTTCTCTGGAGAATCAAGCAGCTCACCCTAATCAGCCAGAAGCTTCAACGTCGGTTCCGTAGGAGATTCTGCTTTTGAGATTGATGCATATTGAACTTAGTCAGAATATCCATAACATACTTGTGTTGGGACAGCAGAATACTACCCCTTTTTCGAGCAACCTCCACACCTAAAAAGTATCGCAAGTCTCCCAAATCCTTGGTCTCAAAGTGTGCATGTAAATGACATTTTAAAGCATTAATGCCCCACTCATCATCAATATCATCCACATAGAGGATAAGATAAATGCGTTCCATAGAGGTTCGGCGATAGAAAACTACATGATCCTTCTGGGATTGAAGCAACCCAAATTTTTACACAACAGAACTAAAGCGGTTGAACCATGCCCAAGGGGACTGTTTAAGTCCATATAATGAGCCCTGAAGCTTGCTCATTCCCCCCCCCCCCCTAAGCAACAAACCCAGGTTGTTGCTCCGTATATACATCCTCATCGAGATCACCATGAAGAAAAGCATTCTTGATGTCTAACTGGTATAGAGACCAAGAATGCGTGGCAACAAGAGACAGTAAAAGACGAATAGAGGCCATTTTCGTGACCGGGGAGAATGTCTCAAAGTAATCCAGGCCATAAGTTTGAGCATACCCCTTAGCAACCAGACAAGCCTTAAGCCGTGCCATAGTACCATTAGGATTGACCTTGATGGCATATACCCAACGACAACTAATAATCAATACATCCCGTAGAGGATCCACCAAATCCCAAGTGTCATTGCACTGTAAAGCTTGCATTTCATCTGCCATAGCTTGGCGCCAGCCCTCATGTTGGAGCACGATAGGAACCAACGGGAATGGCAATACCGTCAAGGTTAGTCATGAATGCCTAAAAACTCGCTGAAAGGCCACGATAGGAGTGAACATACAAAGGAGGGTCCCTGCAAGCACGATAACCCTTCCGAGCAGCAATAGTAAGATCAGGAGAGTCTCTATCGGGAGAGACTATCTCTGCAGGGGCTGTTTCAACAGAGGACGGAACTAGATTCGAAGACGAGATAGAATGTTCAGGAACAACCACCGATAGGACATCAGAGGATGAATAAATGAGGATAGAGTCAGACTCTGGGACAGAAGAAGTAGGGGGGGACTAGATGAAAGGAGAGTAGAAAGGCTGATGCTTATAAAATGTGACATAACGGGAAGTCAAGACCCATCCCAACTCAGGGGAATAGCAATGATAATCTTTGGATACTGTGGAATACCCCACAACCACACATTTAAGAGCACGAGAATCAAGTTCAAATACACATGAACGATCATTATAAACATAGCAGGTGCAACCAAAGATTTTGGGGGGTAGAGGAAAAAGACTACGAGTCGGAAAGAGGAGGCCGTACGGGATTTGACCCTTAAGAGTGGACAATGGCATGCGATTGATTAGATAACAGGCAGTAAGAACAACGTCACCCCAAAAATGTTTAGGAACATTTCTATGGAAAAGAAGGGCACAGGCAGTGTCTAAAGGTGACAATTCTTGCGTTCAGCAACACCGTTTTGTTGTGGTGTCCGAACACAAGATAGGAGATGATGAATACCATGATTATGAAGAAAAAGCTGGAATTGGTCAGACGTATATTCCCCCCCTTGATCAGATTGGAGGGTTGGAATACAAATATGAAAATGGTTTTCAACATAGGAATAGAAAGCACAACAAATAGAGAACAATTCAGAACGATTTTTCATTAAGTAAACAATGGACGTCTGGGTATAATCGTCCACAATTAGAACATAATACCGAAAATCATGAGTTGACACGATAAGGCATGGAGCGCAGACATCAGAGTGAATAAAATTAAAATGGAGCCGATGCTTGCTGACTTAGACGGAAGGTAAACTGATACGACACTGCTTTGCGAGTTGGCAGGACTCACAATTTATTTGGAAAACAGAAGTAAAACAAGGAAATAAAGACTGTAACATGGACAGGGAAGGATGACCCAATCTATTATGAACATCTTGAACATCCAACTCTCGAACCAAGGCAGCAGGAACAGGAATGCCATCCAGCTCATAAGTGCCCCCATTGAGATGGCCCCTGCTGATAGTCTGTTGCGTCAAGAGATCCTACAAAACACAACCATTAGGAGTAAATGTCATGGAACAGTTAAGATCTCGAGTAATGCAACTGACAGATAGCAAATTGAAAGACATGCCAAGCGTATATAAAACAGAAGAAAGAGAAAGCCTATTAGTAGGATAGGTAACCCCCTGTCCCTGAACCGGCAAGGTGGAGCCATTAGCCACCATAATCTGATGATAATGAAGAATCGGCTGAAAATCAATAAGAATACCTCGGTCACCAGTCATATGAGTGCCAGCCCCGGAATCTATAATCCATGAGTTAGAGGGAACTGCAGCGCAAGTAGAAGTTGACTGAGCCAAAGTAGCAGGAGATGTATCCTCATAAGTTGGTCCACTGCAGGAAGCCTGATACTCTATATACCGAGCATACTAATCTGGGCTCATCGACACCATCGTCAGATCAGGACCTGGAATAGCAAGAGATTTAGTGGCCACATGAGTAGAGGGAAATCGGGATCCTGAAGCACCTTGAGTAGCCAAGAATTTCCTGCAATAACTCTAGAGATGGCCAAGAATACCACAATAAGTACACATGCGTGTCTCACGGCCTTGGCCTCGTCCACTAGGGTTACCGCGACCCATGCCACGGCCACGAAACCCATGGCCACTGCCGCGGGCTGAATAGAAAGCGGCATGTTCAACGAAATCACTTGTTGAATGACGGTCATCACGAAAAGTTATATGAAGCACGCGATGATGTACTTCACCAAGAGGAGATGCATAATCATTCGACAAAATTTGAGAACGAGCAATCTCATATTCAGGCCCTAAGGTATTAAGATAGCAAGGAACTGAGTACGCTGTTTCTAAAACATGGCCCGAGTAGTGGGATATGTAACTAGGCGATCGAACTCATCTGTAAAGGATTTAAAATCCTCATAATGCTCCTGCAAGGGTTTCCCCGGTTGGGCGGGTTTCAACAAACCACGTAGCACATCATAGAGTTAGGGAAAATCATTTAATGACGAATACAATTCCTCTAGGGCATCCCAAATCTCCTTGCATGTATCTATACTACTAACAAGATTTTGAACCGAAATATCCATAGAATTTAACAATTGACTATAAAGATGACAGTCTAAAGTATACCAATCATCATATGTAGGGTCTTTTTCACTCTAAGGAAGATGGATAAGATGGTGAGACAACTACTGGCCATGTAAATTCTTGAAAACATTATTCTTTCATAAGGTATAGGTAGATTGGCCTGTCAAAACTCGTTCAACAAGCTTCGTAGAGATGAGTGTTGGAGTGTGCAATCGAATAGTCCCAGATCCAGGCGCACCAGATAGGGGAGTCGTTTCATTTGTGCCCTCAGGACACACAGAGGGATCAGGAGTGGCCATCGAAATAGATTACTTCAGCCACACAGAAGCAAATCACCAGAAAGAGAAGAAAGAGAAGGCAAAGGAACCTTAACTCCAACACATCAAGCTGACAGATCCAAATAAAATAAAATAACCACTCAAACCCTTAGAAATCATGATGAGAAATCAGGGGAGACTGTTCTGAGTTGGTCAGTTTGAGAAGAGAGGTGGGTGTGGCTGGAGATGGTGTCGGCTAGGGTTAGGCCGAGAGAGAGAGAGAGAGAGAGGAGGGGGGGGGGTTGGAGGCGGCTGTGGCTGGAGATGGTGGGGCTGTCGGCTAGGGTTAGGTCGAGAGAGAGAGAGAGAGAGAGAGAGAGAGAGAGAGAGATTAGGGTTTTCTCAATCTGGCTCTGATACCATGTTAGAGAGAATGGAATCACTTAACATTGTGTTAAGTGAGCCCCTTTATTTATAATAGACTCGTGGTACATCGTAAGTAAGGTAGGCATACACACACGCAATACAAGCACACATATACTCACGCTAACACATCCAATAATGATCCAATTCCACCCACTAGCCCTAAAGAGTGGTAAAATAGAATGATAGGGATTTTTCCTCTTGCAACCACCAAGAAATCGCCTGATGGATCTGATATATACGAGCAGCATTATGCCTCTGAGAGTATGCTGTTTTCACCTTATCCCAGATTGCCTTCGCGGTTGTCAAAAAATACAGCGGCCGAGTAATCAAAGGTTGCATGGAACTTATCAACCAAGACATAACCATCAGATTCTCTTGCTCCCATTTGGCATACCTTGCGTCCGTTAGAGCAGGGGCAGGTGTGCTCCCTGTGATGTAACCGATCTTCCCTCGTCCTCCAATATACATCTTTGTCGACTGAGACCATTCCAAGTAATTCGAATATTCGGCTAATCATTGGATATAGGAATTACTGGTGGTGAAGATACAGCGAGCACAGTAATAGGAGGGATCGGAAAGGATTTATCGTCGATTTCTGACTGATTTGGAAGGGCAGCCATTGATCGAGATTACATCTTCTATCGTCGATTGAACCTGAACGAGATTGCCCGAAAAGTAGTAACAAGACCGCCGAGAATATCGTAGTCGAGAACGCCGGAGAATACTCGCCGAGATTGTCAGGAAAAAAACCACCAAGATCCGCAAAAGTTTTTTTTTTCCCTTTTTTTTTTCTCAAATTGCCGAGAATGCCAAATCGTCAGAAAACCGAGGCCAAATCGTCGAAACCAAGGCAAGATCCCCAGAAAAATTAGGGCCAATGATACAGTACCCAATGAATCATAGCTCTGATACCATTTAGTGAGAGAGGAGAGAAATTTTGGAAGAAGAGTCGAATGCCCTAATACAAGCACCAAGACTATCTATTTATAATACTCAATATTAGGGTTACTATGAAGCCCTAGCCCTTTGAACAAAAATCATAATGGAAACCCTAATGGGCCCAGAATACAAGGCCCAATAAATAAATCAAACACAACCCAAGAGGCTTACACAATCCAACAATGGCTTTTCCCAGTACTGATTCTGTATGGAGACACTTCTAACCCATCATCCCTACCAAGGACTGGGTGCAAAATCTCTCTATTGCTACTGATTAAGTGCTTTTTTTTTGTTGAAATTATTAACATTTTTTAGACGGGATACCTTGAAGTTCGGTGGACATGACAAAGACTAGATTATAGTTTGCATGCCTCATAATTGAAAAGTTGTATTGTTTAGACTTAAGAATGAATATATTTTATTGTATTTATGTTCCAATCAGGTAGCATTTGATGTATTTAGCGTGTCATTAAATACTTGGTGTTTAGAGGTTTTTTAGGTACTTTGTTAGTTTTTTAGGTTTCTTCAAATTGTCTTGACAGGAAAGAGAAATCAAAATGTTTATACTTGCAATTTAAATAATACAGTTCCATCTATCAAATGTTCTGTTGCAAGTGAGCAGAGTACAACTCTCTAGCATAGAAGATTGTGACATATCAACACGGATTTGATCTCCAAAGTTGCCAAGAAAGAACTTATCCGAGGTCTTCCCAAACTTAGTTGGAACGATGAAGGAAAATGTGAAGCGTGTGTGAATGGGAAACAAATCAAAAGCTCATTCAAGAGCAAGAAGCATGTTTCAATATCAAGACCTTGGGAAATGCTGCACATAGACTTATTCGGTCCTACTAGAACTGAAAGTCTGGGTGGTAAACTTTATGCCTATGTAATTGTAGATGATTTTACTAGATTTACTTGGGTATTATTTCTTAGACATAAAAACGATGCATTCATTGAGTTTGAGAAACTTGCATTAAAGTTACAAAATGAAAAAGGCACGAGCATTACATGCATCCGTACTGATTATGGTAGAGAATTTGACTTTGAAGGTTTTAAGAAATTTTGTGATCAGCATGGTATATATCATGATTTTTCTACTCCACGTATGCCTCAACAAAATGGTGTGGCTGAACGTAAAAATAGAACTTTAATAGATCTTGCACGCACTATGTTAAACGAACACAATACTGCCAAACATTTTTGGGCAAAAGCTGTTAGTAATGCATGTTATAATCTAATAGAATTCTGCTTAGATCTATTCTGCATAAAACCTCGTATGAACTATGGAAAGGTTACAAGCCTAAGATGGATTACTTCAAGGTATTTGCTAGTACTTGCTTTATTTTGAATACAAAAGAAAATCGAGGTAAGTTCGATAAGAAGACTGATAAAGGTATATTTCTTAGTTACTCATCTTGTAGTAAAGCATGCAGGGTGTTTAATTATAATTCTAGAATTGTAGAAGAAAGTATTAATGTTACATTTGATGAATCTCCTACACTTACCAATATTGCTAAAAATGAAAGTCCAGAACAGGTGTTTCAAATCTCAAAATAACCATCAGAGAAGGTTCAAACAGAAGATCGAACAGGTGTTCAAACAGAAGATTGAACAAGAGTTTAAACAAATGATCAAACAGAGGTTCAAACACGAGTTCGAACAGAAGTTCAAACACGAGTTCGAACAGAAGTTCAAACAGAGGATAGGACAGATGTTCAAACCAATGTTCAAACAGAACATCAGAATGTTCAAACTGCTGAGGTAGTAGAACCAAAGAAAAAGTCTACATACAACAAAGTCCGTGATTCCAAATACTTAAATAATGACAATGTCATTGGGAATCCAACTCAACGAACGACAAGGTCGGTAAGTAAAAATACAGGTATGTATGCTTTTGTTTCAACTATTGAGCCTAAAGAAGTAACTTCTGCAATTCAAGATGAATTTTGGCTTTTGGCTATGCAAGAGGAATTGAATCAATTCGAGCGCAACAAGGTATGGACCTTAGTTGAAAGACCCAAGAATACATCGGTGGTAGGAACAAAATGGGTATTTAAAAATAAAATGAATGAGGATGGCTTAGTTGTTCGCAACAAAGCTAGACTTGTTGCCCAAGGCTTTTTCCAAATTGAGGGAATTGATTTTGATGAAACATATGCACCAGTAGCTTGTTTAGAATCCATTAGAATTTTGTTATCTTATGTTTGTTATAAAGATTTCAAATTGTTTCAAATAGATGTAAAAAACGCGTTCTTGAATGGTGAAATCAATGAAGAAGTGTATGTTGAACAACTATCAGGGTTTGAACATGAGTAATATCCAAATCATGTGTTCAAACTATCCAAAGCACTCTATGGATTAAAGCAAGCTCCAAGGGCTTGGTATGAGAAGCTAAGTGGTTTTCTACTGCAAAATGGATTCAAGAAAGGTAAGGTTGATATCACATTATGTTGATGATGTAATTTTTAGATCTACTAATCATGTTTTATGTCAAAAATTTGCTGAAAGTATAAGCAGTAAATTTGAAATGAGCATGATGGAAGAATTAAATTTCTTTCTTGGACTTCAAGTAAAGTAAACGAATCAAGGATCTTCATCAATCAAACAAAATACACCAAAGATATACTCAAAAGGTTTGACATGGGAGATTGCAAAGACATATCTACACCAATAAGTACCAGCTTAAAGATTGATCAAGATCTTGAAGGTACTAATGTTGACACAACAATGTGTCGAGGTATGATGGAATCTCTTCTATATCTTATTCCATCTAGACTAGATATTATGTTTGTTGTGTGTCTCTGTGCTTGCTTTCAAGCTAATCCTAAGCAATCATATGTTCAAGCAGTGAAAAGAATTCTTAGGTATTTGAAAGGTACTTTAGATTTTGGTATTTGGTATCCAAAATTTTCAAACCTAGAATTAACATGTTTTTGTGATGCTGATTTTGCTGGATATAGAGTAAACCGTAAAAGCACTAGTGGCACTAATCAATTTCTTGGTCACTCACTTGTTAGTTGGTCTAGTAAAAAGTAAAATAATGTTTCTATATCAACTACTGAAGCTAAATACGTAGCAACTAGTATTGCATGTTCTCAGGTGCTTTATATAAAACAATCACTATTAGATTATAATTTGAACTTGCATGATGTGCCTATTATGTGTGATAATATGAGTGCTTTTAGTTTAAGTAGAAATCCTGTTTTACACTCTCTCACAAAACACATTGATGTTAGACATTATTTTTTAAGAGATCATCAAAACAAAAGGAATATTTCGTTGCATTTCATAAATTCTGAAGGTCAGCTTGCTAACATTTTTACTAAACCCCTAGCAGAAAATACTTTTTACAAAATTCGGCGGGAACTAGGTATTTGCTCTATCATAGACATTCTTTGAATTTTATTCATGTGGAATTTTCTTTACTTTAAAATTGTATCACATATTCTCTCAAAAATCTCTCACATCACTATTTAAAGAAATAAGAATATTTCTTATTTCCCGCTCTAAACTCCCAGTGTATTAAAGGGTCAAAGACGGTTCAGCTCTTCATTACTACCCTCTACCGCTTCAACTTACAAAACCCTAAATCCCTCTGCACTGAATCGTCGCAGTCGCTCTAGAGAACTTAATCCACTCATGAGATTGAAGAAATCCGCGCAAAAGAAACCAGCACAATCGACCATGGCGTCTTCAAAAAGCAAGTTGAAGGAAGTTTCTTCGGGGTCTGATGAAATCATCATAGGCTCTACTCGAAAGCTCTCTTACTGTAAGTTTTCACTCCAGAAACTCTAGCATTTTATCAACAGAATGATCTGCTTCTAGATTTGCCTATCAGAACTGGATGCCCTTACTGGTACATCCTACTACTATTTATCCCAATCTAGTGAATGAGTTTTATAAGCACATGATTGAGAAAGTAAGCAATCAGAGTTTTACCACTACTGTTCGTGGAGTTAAGATAAAGCTTGATGTAGCAAAGGTTTGCAAGATTCCCGGGATTCCTAATGAGGGTTTGTCGATTGATAGTGTATTTGCTCCTTGTAGAAAAGAGTTCTCTCTATCTAGGCAGGAAGGGGCTGTTTTTGGTCACCCATTGGAGAAAAGATCGACTTATGTGTTCAGTTCTTTGTCTCATAAAATCAGAGTAGGAGCGTACATTCTCGAATATACTCGGAATCAGAAAAATCATAGAGGAAAAATTGGCACTAAGATGGACTTGTTTTTACTGGCATGTTTGATTAAAGGAGTGCAACCAAATATGGGAAGTTATTTGGAAGCAAGATGTTGGACTACAACAGGCCAAAGCAAGGTTTTGCTCTTAAGAAATCCATTAGTCGCATTTATGCTGAAATCAAGGGACTAGTAGTAAGTGGACCAAAATCAAAGGAGGAAGAAGCAGCAACAAGCAGCAACAGCAGAAGAAAAAGAAGAAGAAAAGGAAAAGGAAGAAGAAGAAGAAGAAGGAAGGAAGAAGAAGCAGAAGCAGGTGAAGAAGTCTAGAGTGGTACTGCTTACAGCACCAAAGCTGTCAAAGAGGAAGCTGAGAAAGATCCATCTCCTTTCATCAGAAAGAAAAAGTTTGTCATCACTGATGATGATATGCCCCATAAGTCTACGGACAGGAGACCTAAACACCAGGTTGTACAAGGATCTCCTCCAGCATCCACTACAGCTACTATTCCTGCCACTTCTGGTACTGCACCTCTGCAAGGGAAGCCTACACTGCAGGGGGAGCCTACACTGCAGGGGGAGCCTACACTGCAAGGGGAGCCTACATCTTAGGGGGAGCATACTCCACATACATCTACACCATCTCCTTCTCCAACCCCAGCCAAGTCTGTCACCAAAAACTCTTTAGTTTATTCCATCAACAGTTTGGAGTTTGCTCTGCAACGTATTCTAACCAAGTTGCAAGTCATAGAATCTTCAGTTCATCAGATGGAGGGCCGTACCTCACAGCTAGATTCCAAGATGTCTACTACACTAAATGAAGGAAACAAATGTTTCACTACTATTGAGAAAGACGTGAAGGACTGCACTGCTGCTCTGAAAGACTTTTTAGAAGGCTAGGTCTTTTCCCATCCTTTTTGTTGATGTCAAAAGGGGGAGAAGTACTGGCATGTGTGGTTCAAACCCTATTTAAACTGTGTTTATGTTAGCTCTGTTTAAACTATTTGCTCTGATTAAATTATTATTGTTCTTGTTTCAGATTACTCTATGATTTGTCATATGATTATTTCCTGTGTTTGCCATCATCAAAAAGGGGGAGATTGTTGACCCAAGGCTCCGTGGATTTAATTTTGATGATACCAAACTTACTAATATATTTCCATGAAATTTATTTTTATTTTCAGGATATATTACAATGGAATGTTGTGGAAGATTTGAAGATCAAGATCTATGGAAGATTTGATAGGATATTATTGTAAGTTTATTTCTCAAAATATTGGATAGATTTTCATGTTGCTCAAAATAAAATATTTTACTCTCTTTAATGGTTTTGTTTTTCAAAATTCAAAAAAAACATTAAGTGTTTATTCTTAAAAAACATATTTGGCAAGTTTTAGAAAGAATATTTTATGGAATATAGTCTTGAATGAATTTGAATTCGAATAACTTCCTTGATTCGTGAATTTGATTGAAATATTTTTGCATGGATTTTATCTTGGAAGATTTCATTCAACGACTATATACATTCTCTATATAAGAGGCAGCAGCACTATTTTGAAAAATAACTAAAACATACGCAAGAACTATTTTTCTCTCTACAAGTGTTCAAACGCTTTTTTCACGTTTAAACGTCTACTCATTTGAAAAGAGGCTTTGGCAAAGTGCTGCATTTGAAATTCCTATTGAATTTGATTTTTGAAAGGGCTGTAAATTTTACTTATACTGCAGGAATTGCAATGTGAAACGAATTTCTTAAATCTGATTTTTCACACTTAGATTTTCAGAAACGTTTAAACTATTTGAACTATTCTGTTTTCTAAAAAATCTATTTACAGGTGCTTGAGAAGTGTTTTTGAGCAACTTTGAATATCTGTTATCATTTTCTGAGGCTATCAAATACGTTGAGAAGGGGACAGTAGTTCTATTTGTATTTGGGTAGGTTTGAACACAGCTTGAGAAATCAATCAAGGCTGGTATTCTAAGAGGTTCGTGTACTTTTTTTCTTGCCTTACAATAAAGAAGGTTGTGAGGCTTGTTTGTCACTTTCTTGCCTTAGAAAAAGAAAGTTGAACGTATAAGGGTTATTTGTTCCTGACCCTATAAAAGGAACTTTGATATAGTGTGATCCCAAGGGCAGCAGTGAGCTATGCTTGGCAGAGTGGACGTAGCTTCAAGTTGAAGTGAACTACTATAAATTTTGTGTGTTCTTTACGTTCTTGCTTTGTTCAAACTGTTCGATATTACTTGTTCAAACTCATTTGCTATATAGAATTGTTCAAACCGTGTTGTTTAAACTATTGTTCAAGCTACTCTGTTCAAACCATTGTTCGAACTATCTGTTCAAACTAGTGTTCGAACCATTTGTTCGAACTAGATAACTGTCGAACTGTACTGTTTGTGTTGAAACTAATTTTTTATTCCGCATCTAACCGTGAGTGATTGTAAGAGCTTATAAACAAAGAACTTTTTGAAAAGCATCCTATTCACCCCTCTCTAGGCTGCTCAACAAATCCCATCTGTACAACTTCACTTCTCTTACTTTTCCATATATATATATGTATGTATGTATGTATGTATGTATGTATGTATGTGTGTCCACGAAAAAGACAAATAGTAGTCGATCCCATCTTTACACCTTCACTCATCGGTCTTTCCTCGTACATTATGAATTCCACGTGAGTCACCCCACACTATATATATATATATATGTTGTTAGATTACAAAACACCCCATTTTACCAAGCTTCTCTCTCTCTCTTATGAATTTCTTTGTTGCATGTGTTGCTTGCTGCTGTTTTGAGCAGTGGTAAAGGAAAAGTAAAAACACAGACCTCTTCCCGTTTCACTAATGCCAGATATCTGAATTTGGTTGTTCTAATGTAAATTTTGGCGACAAGTTGGCTACATCGATGGGTTTCGGAGAACTTTGTAGGCAATCAGATTTTTGGGCTCTCCTCAGGTTAGTTCTTCTTTAGAAAATAATTTGTTCTGTTTGATTCAAATCAACACCAACTTTGGGGGGGGGGGGGGGGGGGGGGGGGGAGGGGGGGGGGGGTGTATCAGAGTTGGTATCCTAACTCTTCTCTTTCCTAGACTTTTTCCTCTTTTCTTTTTTCCTAGCTCTTTTAATTTTTTTTTCTTCCAATCTCTGACTCAAGCATCAAATTTGGATGTGGATCCTCTAAATTTGTAGAGTCATGGATTTGTGCAATCAACCAGTTCTGACCATTCATGGTAGAAACTAAAGTTGGAGAAAATAAATGGTAAAGATTTTTCAGATTCACAAATTCGTGATGTTTTCAAATTTAAGTGATCCATAGTTGAGATTCTATACAACAACATAGCCACCATTAGGAGTGTGCATGTAAACTAAAAAATCAAAAAGCCAACCGCAACACTACCTGACCACAAAACCAACTTATTGAGGCCCTGGTAAAATTTCCTATGTACGGGTATGTTGGATCAATTTTGCGGATAGGAAATATCTTAAACAACACACATCCTACATTATGTATTTGTTTTATGATTGAGTTCCATATAGGTCTCGATGCTTTGAATTACAGCCACTTTAATGTACATTTGAGTGCTAGTTCTTTATTTTATTTTATTTTATTTTATTTTTGAAATTTCATTTCCCAGTTTAAATTACTATTTGAGGGTAGGGGGGGTTGGGGCTTCAATGATTTAAATTTTCTTATCTCTTTCTAAAGTCCTTCAATTAGTAATTACTGTCCCACTCGATGCTTTGAATTACAGCCACTTTAATGTACATTTAAGTGCTAGTTCTTTATTTTATTTTGTTTTATTTTTGAAATTTCATTTCCCAGTTTAAATTACTATTTGGGGGTAGGGGGGGTTGGGGCTTCAATGATTTAAATTTTCTCATCTCTTTCTAAAGTCCTCCAATTAGTAATTACTGTCCCACTCGATGCTTTGAATTACAGCCACTTTAATGTACATTTGAGTGCTAGTTCTTTATTTTATTTTGTTTTATTTTTGAAATTTCATTTCCCAGTTTAAATTACTATTTGGGGGTAGGGAGGGTTGGGGTTTCAATGATTTAAATTTTCTCATCTCTTTCTAAAGTCCTCCAATTAGTAATTACTTTCCCACCGAAATGATTAGTGATTTGCAAAAGTTATGAGTAGTCCACCGAGACGTTATGATTTGCAGAATTTTGTGGCTTTTTTTTTTTTTTTGTTGCTATGTTTATCATGGGTAAATTTTATAAAAGGTTAATGAGCTTTTAAAGTTGTCTCAAAATAATTACTAAACTTTGATTCATCTCATTTTTCATAATATAATTTCACAATGTCACAATTCTATTATTGCCATCAAGTCTCCTAAAGAGGGATTCGGTCTCTCTCCATTTCAACTATCACTTTTTCTCTCCCTTTAATTCTCTTAGTCATTTTGAAGCCATTTTAAAGTAATTTTAACCCCATGAATTGAGATATCATTCAAAAATTCAAAAATTCATTAATTTTCTTGAGATTTAAAAATGTTGAACATATTAATCATAATTATTGAAAATTAAGAAAATCAAAGGTAAATTATATTGAATTTTCATTGATTTTGATGAACATGTTCGACATTTATAAATCTCATGAAATTTAATAATCCTATGTAATTTTTAATGTTATTTTAATCTGTACAATTAAAATTACTTTAAAATGACTTTAAAATGATTAGAAGAGTGAAAAGAGGACAGAAATTAATTGATACAATGGAAAGCAACCGACTCACGTTTGAGGAACTTGATAACAACGATTGAATTGTGACGTTATGAAAGTTTAGTATAAAAAATGAGACGAATGAAGTCCAGTGACCATTTTGAGAAAACCCTCAAAATTCAGTGACGTTTATAGAATTTACCTATCTATCATGTTGCTCTTTTACACATATTTTGAGGTTTAATTCACATGGTGCGGAAATGTTAAAATAGCTTAACAATACCTAAAGTTATAAAATTGGGAGAGTAAAATTGACTCAGCCATCCCGACCCACCTGCTTTATTGATAGACAATTAGACGAGTGGTTTTTTTGGTAAAATTACATTTTTATCCACTAGAGATGAGATTGTTTTACACTTCAAACCTTGAGCTCTAAATGTAGCCGATACTAACTTGAAAATTCGTTCATTTGCCATTTCAAACCTTAAATGGACCATCTTCCATTTAAGTAGACTAATGGCATTTCAACGGTTTCTTTTTCTTCTCTTAATTTGTTTTTATTGATATTTTTTCCCCCTTCTCTCTCCGTATATGCAAATCCAAAAAGAGGATGAGTTTTCATGAAGGGAAGAAATTAAGATCAATGAAAAAAAGAAAATTAAGAAAAAGAAAAAGGAAAAAATTGTTGAAATATCATAAATATCATCAATTACGTCCATGTAAATGGATGACGGCCCATATAAGATTTGAAACGCCAAACATACAAACTTAACGGCTTATTTTGATTACATTTGAAGTTTAGGATTCAAATGCAAAATGGCTCATCTCCAGGGGCTAAAAATAAAATTTACCTGGCTATTTTTCTCCATCCGCCTTAACTGGGTCAGGTAAAAAGAATTCAAAACCATCTTAACTCACTTGCCTGCACACCCCTAGCCACCATTGCTCTGATCTCTATTGCTTTTTTAAAAAAATTGATAGGTACAAATGATTCGATCCCTTGACCCAACGCCTTTACTCCAAACACTTCTTTTATAAGATGGGCAAACCTGCAGGAAGCTAACTATCGTTTTTGGATTCATTAGAGTTCAAGAAGTATAAAAGATAATGGAGGATCTATGGACTATGTTTTGTGGGGAAACTAGTTGTTCTTCTCGCAACGGTAGTGGAAGTCCATGCCCATCATTTTTTGAGTCTGTGATCCATCCTTCTTCATGCACGAACCATGCCATGATCATTTGCTTCGACGCCTTTCTCATACTCATCTTCTTTAATATGGTTCGAAAATCATCTCTCAAACTAACCATGAATCCTGCATCGTATGGCCCCTTTTCACCTCTACAAGTAATTTCAGCAGCTGTCAATGGTTGTGCGGGGCTGGTTTATCTGTGCTTCAGCATTTGGATCTTAGAGGAGAAGTTGAGGAAAACGCGGTCCCCTTTACCATTACATTGGTGGATGCTGTCTCTTTTTCAGGAACTCGCGTTGCTGGTTATTGGTATAACAGTGAGCCTTCAAGGAAGGCATCTTACAAGAGCCCCATTACTGCTTCTGTCCGTTCCTGCCTTCTTGTTTGCTGCCTTTGGCTGCACTTTATCCATATTTGCTGCAGTTGTTGACAAAGAAGCTGCCTTTAAGACTGCTTTAGATTTACTTTCTTTTGTTGGAGCAAGTTTATTGCTGTTATGCACTTATAAGTGCTACAAAAATGAAGAAAGTTACGATATCGTGTCTGGAACTGACCCTCATATGGATTCCATAGGTTACATTACTCCATTTTCCAAAGGCGGGGTTTTCAGTAGAATGACATTTTGGTGGTTGAATACTTTGATGAAGAAGGGTTGGGAGAAAACTCTCGAAGATGATGATATTCCGGAGTTACGTGAGGCAGATCGAGCAGAAATCTGTTACTTGCACTTCATAGAGCAATTAAACAAACAGAAGCAAGATGATCCATCATCACAACCATCGATCTTGATTGCAATAGTTCGATGCCACTGGAACGAGATATTTGTGTCTGGCTTTTTCGCACTTCTAAAGATACTTTTTCTCTCTTCTGGCCCTCTCCTTCTCAATGCCTTCATCCAAGTAGTCGAAAGAAAGCAAGATTTCAAGTATGAGGGTTATGTGTTGGCCATGTCGCTCTTCTTTACAAAGAGCCTGGAATCATTATCACAAAGGCAGTGGAACTTCCGAAGTAGGCTTATTGGCATTCAAGTGAGATCTTCGCTCACCGCAGCCATTTATAGGAAGCAACTTAGAGCGTCTAATGCAGCTAAGCTGATGCACTCCAGCGGCCAGATAATAAACTACGCTACTGTCGATGCTTATAGAATTGGAGAGTTCCCTTTCTGGTTTCACCAGACGTGGACGACAAGTTTGCAGATCTGCCTTGCGCTGCTTATTCTCTTCCATGCTGTTGGGCTTGCAACAATAGCAGCTTTGGTGGTGATATTGATTACTGTGTTGTGCAACATTCCCCTTGCTAAATTACAGCAAAAATTCCACAATAAGCTCATGGCTGCGAAGGATGAGAAGCTGAAGGCGAGTTCCGAGGCTCTAGTGAACATGAAGGTGTTGAAATTATACGCGTGGGAGACCCATTTCAAGGGTGTCGTAGAAAATTTGAGGAAGGTAGAACAGAAATGGTTATCAGCAGTACAACTGCAAAAAGCATTTGCTTCATTCATTGTTTGGTCATCACCTGTGTTGGTCTCCGCAGCCATTTTGGGGGCATGCTATTTCCTTGGGGTTCCATTGTATGCTAGTAATGTATTCACCATGGTGGCAACTTTACGGCTTCTTCAGAATCCCATCCGAGCGATCCCTGGCATTATTGGGGCAGTCATTCAAGCGAAAGTTGCTTTTGCTCGAGTTGTTAAATTTCTCGAGGCACCTGAAATGCAGAGTGTAAATGAAGGACACAAGTGCACCATGGAGAATATGAAACACGCCATCTCCATCAAGTCAGCAATTTTTTCATGGGAAGAGAACCGATCAAAGCCCTCACTAAGAAACATAAACTTAGAGGTTAAACCAGGTCAGAAGGTGGCTATAAGTGGAGAAGTTGGGTCAGGAAAGTCAGCTCTCTTAGCAGCAATAAGAGGGGAAATTCCAAATGCTCAAGGGACCGTAAGTTCTCTTTACCCTTCTCTTTTGTTTATTCCTGTATCATAAAAGAACATGTCTCATGCTTTTGTAATCTAATTCCTAATTTGGTGAATCTGGTTATCTTTCCTTGCATTCTACAGATCCAGGTTTATGGCAAGATTGCTTATGCATCTCAGGCAGCCTGGATCCAGTCCGGAACGATACAAGAGAATATTCTTTTTGGCTCCACCATGGATACAAAAAGGTACCAACGAACGCTTGAGAGGTGTTCATTGCTAAAGGACCTTGAGTCGCTACCCTACAGGGATCATACAGAAATAGGTGAAAGAGGAATCAATCTGAGTGGTGGACAGAAACAACGCATTCAACTTGCTCGTGCACTTTATCAGGATGCAGATATCTATCTCTTGGATGACCCATTTAGCGCTGTTGATGCACATACTGCTACTAGCTTGTTCAATGTAACTAGGTTTCCCCTCTCAGCTTTCAAAACTTCTTACCCTTGTTTACTATTTTACAGTAAAAGATGGCCTGAATTGTTGCAGGAATATGTTATGGAAGCTCTGTCAAAGAAGACAGTCCTACTTGTAACCCATCAAGTTGGATTCCTTCCTGCATTTGATTGTGTCCTGGTCAGTTCACTTTCAACTCTCTTGAGGCCAGTTTAAGGAGCTTATGAAAGGCTGCTTCTGCCTTTTCAGAAAGCAAAAAGCTGTTTTTTGTTTAGGTAGTTTAACTTTTTCAAAAAGCAGTTTTTCTTTCTTTCTTTCTTTTTTTCTTTTGTAGACCTATTTGGACTTTCCGAAAAGCAATTGTAAGCTTTCTGGAAATTTGAAAAACTCCTATTTTTTGTCGAAAAGAGCCTTTCGAGTAGAAAAGTAGAAAGTAAGCTCACCCACTGTATTGGTTTCAGTTCAATCCAACACATTCTAGACACCAAATGGTCAACCAGTTGTCGGCTGATAGAAGGATCTGGGCCATATTAAAAGTTTCTGGATCATGCTGCTAGACCCACATTTAAGCCGGTCAACCAGTCTGGTGTAAATGGCCCGTGGAAAACCTAGCTTTAAGTTGTTTAAAGGCACCGTCATGCAACCCTGATGTAACTACCATAAATGCATGAGGTCCCAACCCTCTAGGGTTAAGGACACCCTCCCTCCCTCCTGCATTTGTAGCACTGGTCACTGGTAATCCTAAGATTAGATTATTACTACGTGGTCTGATTGTATTTCATTAATCTGTTCCAGGAAGACATTTTCTGAACAATAAGTAAATAAAACTCCTTGAATTCCTCATAATCAAGTAACAAAAGTTTTAATTATGTTGGCAGCTAATGTCAGATGGAGAAATCCTATCAGCTGCTTCTTATCATCAGTTATTGGCCTCAAGCCAAAAATTTCAAGATCTTGTGCATGCACACAAGGCGACTGCTGGTTCTGAAAGGTTTACAGAGGTTACTTCATCAGGGAGACATGAAAATACAGCTAAAGAGATTAGGAGAACTCATACCGAAGGAAAATACAAAGCATCCGGAGGTGATCAACTGATTAAGAAAGAAGTGAGAGAAATTGGAGATACCGGTTTAACACCTTACATACAGTATCTGAATCAGAACAGAGGCTTCTTGTACTTCTCCCTTGCTGTTCTTTCTCAGATTATATTTGTGGCCGGTAAAATATTACAGAGCTCTTGGATGGCGGCCAATGTTGGGAATCCTAGTGTTAGCACACTCTGGCTCATCAAGGTTTACTTGTGGATAGCATCTATCTCTACCCTCTTTCTGCTCGCTAGGTCTATTTTTACGGCTGTGTTGGGTCTTCAATCATCAAAATCTTTATTTTCCCGTTTATCGAACTCCCTTTTTCGTGCACCCTTGTCCTTTTATGAATCTACGCCCCTTGGAAGGGTCCTTAGTCGGGTACGCCATTCTAACACAAACTTTAAACTCTGATGAGAAATTTTAGAAGCACATCTTTCATGTACATGCTTTCTGTTTTCCCAATTGTTAGGTCTCATCTGATTTGAGTATTGTGGATCTTGATTTGCCGTTCAACCTGCTTGCTGCTGTTGGAAGTACCATAGATGTCTTTGCTAATCTAGGAGTGATGGCTGTTGTTACATGGCAAATATTTGTCTCAATACCAACAGTTTATTTGGCAATACGTTTGCAGGTATTGTTGTTTCGGTTTTTAAATTGGAAGAAGTTCAAAAAGAAAATAGAGGAAAACAAAGGAAAACGAGAACCAAGAACAAGTCCAGCCCAAGAAAGCACCTCTGCAACTAAGCCTGCTGACAATCTCAGCTGACCATCAGTTTGAAGATTTAAGGCTTAAGGGAATACAAAACTATGAATCCCAATAAATCCTGCCTAGAGTGTGGAACTCTTGACTCCCATCACACTCCCAGTTGAAAAATGTTCTGTATATATATAAATAAAATAAAGCAACCAGACCCTTTAGAGTTACGTGTTATGATAAGAAGAGATGGAATGCAGGTACTTGCTGCCTGTGCCATCATTATAACTTGAGATCAGGGAAGTCTTCAGATATATGGTAGAACAGTCTATTTGAGATTTCAAGACATTTCCAATGGCTAATATTTTTAAGTAATTCTGGTCATGAAAATGCAAAGCTTACCCAAAGTGGCTTCCCTTGACAACAGAGATATTACTTCGCCTCTGCAAAGGAGTTGATGCGAATCAATGGCACGACCAAGTCCTTAATAGCAAACCATCTAGCAGAATCCATTGCAGGAGCCATGACAATAAGGGCCTTCCAGGAGCAAGATCGATTTTACTCAAAGAATTTTGACCTCATCGATAAAAATGCTAGTCCATTCTTCCATAACTTTGCAGCAAATGAGTGGTTGATTCTAAGGTTAGAAATGTTGAGTGCAACGGTTCTATCCACATCAGCACTATGCATGGCTTTGCTCCCTTCTGGAACTTTTGGGCCAGGTGACTAAATTATGTATATATATGTGTGTATATATATGTGTATATATATGTGTATACATATGTGTGTGTATATATTTGTATATATATGTGTGTATATATATGTGTATATATGTGTGTATATATATATATGTATATATATATATTTTACTCTCTTATATCGCAAGTAAATTTAATATGGAATGAAGTCTTGTTTAATGTCTACCGCTGCTGTTACTGCAGGATTTATCGGAATGGCACTGTCTTATGGTCTCACATTGAATATGAATGTAGTTAGGGCTATTCAAATGCAGTGCACTCTATCAAATAACATTATTTATGTTGAAAGGATTAGCCAGTACATGGATATTCCAAGTGAAGCACCAGAATTGATAGAAAAGAATCGTCCCCTACCCAATTGGCCGGCTAAGGGTAAAGTTGAGATTCGAGACTTGCAGGTACGATTAGCATTTTACTTATTTGAAGGGGAAAAGAAGGCCACAATGTTGAATAATATTGATGCTCTTGCAGATTAGGTATCGGCCCGATACGCCTCTGGTTCTTCGAGGGATCAGCTGCACATTTGAAGGAGGGCACAAGATTGGAATAGTTGGCCGGACTGGCAGTGGAAAAACTACTCTTATAGGTGCTCTATTTCGTCTTGTGGAGCCAGTAGCAGGAAAGATCGTGGTAGATGGACTCGACATCTCTAAGGTTGGACTTCATGATCTGAGGTCACGATTTGGGATTATACCTCAGGATCCGACTCTTTTTAATGGAACTGTGAGATACAATTTGGATCCTTTAGGCCAGCATAGCGATCAGGACATATGGGAGGTATTATTGTTAACTCTAAATAGAGATTCACTTATAAATCTTAGATAAAAAATGCACGTACAAAATCCTTCCCCATCATAATTTGCATGGCGTGCAATATCTGACCCTTGCATTTCAACAGGTTCTCAGTAAGTGTCAGCTTCAGGAAGCTGTTAGGGAAAAGGAAGAAGGCCTGGACTCCATAGGTGAGGTTTTGGGATTTGAGTGGGTACTGTGAGTATATTTAACAAAATGCCAGTGCATACCTAGCTGGTCGATTCGATCATGTTCTATTGTTAACAAGTTGAGACTTGTTATTCAGTAGGAGGAGATGGATCAAATTGGAGCGTGGGGCAGCAGCAACTGTTTTGCTTGGGCCGCACCCTGCTGAGGAGAAGCCGGGTATTGGTACTTGATGAAGCAACAGCATCAATTGACAACACATCTGACTTAATTATTCAGAAAACTGTACGTTCTGCATTTTCAGACTGTACAGTAATTACAGTGGCCCACAGGATACCAACTGTGATGGATTGCACAATGGTTCTTGCCATCAGTGACGGTAAGTGAATTTTGAAAGTTTATTAACTTGTCAAAATTGTAGGCCAAATTCAGACTACAGTAGGACTTGACTTCAGGTTACATTTGAGGGGGAACTAAAATCTTAGTAGGGGCATACAAAGCATAAGTACATTGTGTGCCACAACGAGAAGTCCAGCTAAAGAAATAAAAAGGAGCATTGCATAGATCTTGATGTATGTTTCAATTAATTTTTTCAGGTAAACTAGTGGAGTATGATGAACCAATGAAGTTGATGAATGAAGAAGGATCACTATTTGGGCAGCTCATCAAGGAATATTGGATGCACTCTCATTCTACCAAATCACATTAAAACTGCATTTTTATGTGGCCAGCAATGGGTATCCTTTTTCATTTTGGGAACCACGCAAAAAGTTGAACACGGAGAGGTGAAGGCCGCTTCCTCATTAGGATATTGAAGCGAAATAGAGACGGATACCACGAAGTGAAGAAGATGAAGCAGGAGATAGTTGCAAGTACGATTTCTCTTAAATTTATATGCCGTCCTCGGACTGCCCATGCAAAAAATATGCTTAAATCTGTATTTTAAGGTAATATATCTTTCCCATATGTCTTGTTCTTCATGACTTGTGATCCAGGTTCAATAATAAGCAAACCACACCCCCCCCCCCCCCTCTCAGGACACATTATAGCATCTAGTTTGTCAAAACTTGTACAATCAAAACAGAATTAAAGAAGAAGATCATTTTAGGCTGGTTAAGTTTTCCATAACATTTCGTGAAAAGCTTATCAGACTCGGTGATAAAGATACAGAAAATCTTCAATGCCATTACAGGAAAAGAGGAAAAGTAACCACCCATAAGGCATCCTCAATTATGACAAACAAATAATTTTTTGATATGCAATCAATAAAGGAATAATAATATAAAATAGAATTCTCACTCATGAGGAAAGATTATAAAGCCACACTCACGCACTAGACTGAAGAACAAAGGCAAGGGAAGGACCTGGAGAGCCAGATGGCTAATTAGGTCAAGCAGCAGCTGATTTATAGCTTTTGTCATGGTCCTCCAAGTATTGCATTCTCAATGTCCTCTCTACTCAGAGCATAACTAAATCTCCTCTCCACATCTTTTTCAAGATTTATGGGTGCACTCTTCATGTATCTGCATCACAACATCTAAGCTCCATGTATTACTCTGGAGGGGAGAGGAACATAAAAGTAAAGCTAAGGAATACAGAAGGCCTTCAAAATTAAAATGCATGTCAAACGTACTCCAGAGGTAGAGAATAAAAGGAAGCCAGAGACTACAACATGAGCCCCTTCAAATTACAAGACATGCCTGGAAGCCATCTGAAGTTAGGGCTACATCAGGCTTGAGCCGCCATGCATACCAAACAATACAAGTTATCTAGAAAACAGATGCCAACCCATCAAACTAACATATGCAGGCTTTTCCAATCTTATATTAATTTCAGAGCCCCAAAAGGACATGGTTGCCAACTTGGTCAGCTAGGCGAAGAAAACCACCATCAATCCCTATCATGTGCTATGTTTTCAGTCAAGGATTTGCAAATCTTTTTGCACTGCATAAAAAGCATCATTCGAATTCCCTAAAGCATCATTTACATTCCCTATACGAATTTCAATTAAGGAGTTGCATTTGTTTTTGCACTTCTTCAGGCTCTTCTTCTAGCCTTAGTAATGGCTTTAGCTTAAACTAACTTTTTTCTGATTTAGAGTCAATGCAGCTATATTCAAAGAAACTTCTGATATATGCTTAACATTCGCAAATTCAGAAACTTTCCAAACCAAAGTATTAGTAGCAAGATAGCACCACCCTTACGCCAGTTAACAACAAAACCCAAGCTGCCTCAAAAATCAACCAACAACCCCAAAACCCCTAATCTTCAGATATGAGATAACCCCCTATAAACAAAACAAAAAATCAACAGTTTAACAGAGAATAACAAAACCCTAAATGCACAAAAACCTCAGGAAATGCATCAGGAACCTTATATAGAGATCCGTGACGTCAAGCGAGAGCCGGGCATCCCAGTCGGGCTTCTCAACGAACCAAACCGCTCTATCCTCCTTGCTTTGGAGAAAACCTAGTTTCTTCAACCACGCCTCTTTGCAAGGGAGACTGTGAAAGTACAGGGACTTCTTCTTGTCGGGGAGCTTCAAAAGCCACTCGTCATCTTCTGCAACAGAGACACCCCCCCCCCCCCCCCCCCCCCCCCCCAGTTCGGATTCCGAAGACCTTGAGAGAACTAGAGCTCTTCTTCTTCGGAATAGCGCAGAGGAGTGAATCCTTGAAGACGAAGGGAGTTTGGGCCAGAGCAATGGCGGGGGCGTTGTGCATAATTTATGGGCATTTGCAGCAGATGGGTGGATTGCAGTAGAGATGATGAATTCAGGAGTGATGAAGTTGGCGACAGAAGAGGTAGCCGACATTATGAAATGGTGAAGGATATCATTATCTTGTTGGTTTGATCGAAAATCTTCCAATTAAATATGATTTCTAGCCAAACAAGTGCAGGATACCAATTGGGAAAATTCAAAAATTTTTCGACGGAAATTTTATTTTTCAAATTTTATTTTTTATTTCAATTTCTAGCCGAGTAAAACTTTTAAAATTATGAGATGCATTTGGGATGCATGGAGCAATTAAATAGGTAGTAACACATAACGAGCCACAATACCATATATCAAAGTGTGTTCAAATATTATATACAATTATGTTTATGTTTTAAGGTATTTGTAACATCAATTATATCTGCAATCTTTAGCAAGATTACGCAACATTAGTACTGAAGAAATACACTTGCCAAGCCTAGAGTTGGCCATGTCAGTTAATTATTGTTAATCCTAAAACAAATCCAAACCTCTTCTTGGGTATCATATGTGCAATGTGGATTTTGAAAAAAAGTGTCTGCATATGTGCCTTTGTACTAATTTTCATACCTATACTACACAAACAACTTTTAATTAATAATCATGCAAATATATTTGTCATAGGTATGAAAATTCTTTCCAGGTTCATTGGGCTAAAAGGAAATATATACGAGGAAACAATATACAATTCTTTCCATACTTCTTAAATACATTCTTCGTAATGCCTTCATAAGGAACTATAAACCCTGAAAAAGGAGAAGATATTACATGCCAATCATAAGAAAAGATTAGAAATATTTTAGTGACTTAAACTTATTAAATATTAAAACAAGGTAAATTCTGCGCCAGTAAATATTTAAATGAACAAAGCTCAAACAAAACTTTAGTAGTGACCTTTGAAAATTTTAAAGATGCTTTAGCTACGAGTAAGAGTACTCAATATATCTAATTTTATGGATTTATCAACACAGTCTAGATACAAAATTATGAATGTGGATGCATAGATTTTTGTTTTCTTGTATGAGATTTCCAACATGATGATATACTTCAGTTGGTTTATATTTCATTAAATTTTCAATTTATATATATGTACCCCATGTTAGAAGAGATTTAATGGCCACAGAAGCATTCTATTCAGCAAACCCATCATATTTATTTCCATCATATTCCAAATGAATAATGAATGGAAATAAAATGACAAACAGCTGACACAATGATTAAAAGTAAATAAAAATAAACTCAAAGATCAAGCCAATTTAATAATGCTTGGTGATTCTCAAGATGGCAACTAATAATGTATGTCATCATCTCTGTTCTCACATTATAAAAGATAGAAGAAATATGGAAAGAATGTATGAACCAATGGCCAAATCATATGATTTGATCTAAAGCTTAAACCGAAGGCCAAAATTCAAACACATGGTTCACCTCTCACCCTTTTGGGATCTTCCTAATCTGAACCCTAGGTTCACCTCTTTCTCTTATGGGATCCTCCTAATTTAAATCCATGGTTCAATCCTATTCGAACTCCATGTTCATTCTGGATGTATGGTCCACTCCTTGGGATATTCTCGATTCGAACCCCGTGTTCATGTTTAATTTAGGACCTTCAATATTTGAATTGATCAAATGATCCCATGCTACTGACACACACCCGTTCCTTGCATTATTAGGATGACAATCTCGAAGGCTACTACATGTCAAATGAGCCCAACTGGTTTAAAAACCAAGGTTGTGGCTTGTGACCTGGTGAGCCAACTAATGAAGAGTATACAACAAGGCCAAAAGCCTACCATGGCTGTTGCTTAGGCCACGCTAACGACAATAATATGGAAACACTTCTCCCCAAAGGTGAGAAAGGCCACATATAGTGTGGGTCACTCAATGCATACTTAGAATTAGTTCCAGGTTCTCCCAAGCCTAAAGAAATGAAGGGTGTTCAAGCCAAAGGCAGTAATTACCATGCAGACAACCACTCACGTGCAGACCAAAAAGTACCCTTGTGAGAAGGAACAAAATGAACAAGAAGGCAGATGCAATGGCGAAGCGCCCACCCATCCATCTTTTAGCTAATGATGAAAGTCAACCCAGGAAGAGGTCTGCCTATAATGGTTTGGGATTACCCAATCACATTCGAGACATTTGGAGAGATCTTCTCCAAATCCGAGAAGACCATGGAACCTTACTTTGAAAGAGTCACGACAAAGATTGGAGGCATCCCTAAGGAGATGGTTGTCAAGGTAACCCACTCTATTACAAGGAATGAGGGCAGAAGTTAGCTATAAGCTTCGCAACAAGAACTTTCCGAAGGCGATAGGCGTGCAGAAACAAAGAGTGGTATGAACCACCACCCACCAAACAGCTCCAATTGTCAACGCTGGGGCCATCCTTCTATAACACTAATATTCAAACCTCAAGGAGATAATAAAAGAGAGCAGGAAGGTTTACTTAAGTCCTTAAAGGACCTCCAAGCTTTCCTCAAGTTGCCATCAAAAGGGGATAATCCTAGGAAGAAGACTCAAAAGACACTCTTTGGGCTTGGTCCCTCTGACCTATTATCCCCAGATAGGAATAAAAAGGAAACATAAATCGATGAGGCTATGCCTACTCTGACCTACAATATGATTGCAATGGTGATGGCATCGATTGAGGACGTAGGAAAGACACTTACGATCAAGGTTAGGCATGAAGCTGCAAGCAACCCTAGCCCTCCCAAATCAACAATGGGCGGTCTTCTAAATGATGACAAGGAAAAGAAAGAGTTTCTAGGGAAGTAAGGGCCTAGAGCCGTCTTACGAAATCCACCTGAACTCCCTAACACTAAGGTGTACGCACAAGGGAGGAAGTAACAGGTTTCAGCCATTGTTCATAGGGATGAGGCTTTCCTAAACTCTTGAGTGGAAGGTTCCTTTACCCAAATGGAACTGCCGAGGATCACAAATCATAAAGATACTAAGGAAAAACCTTGTTATGACATCTATAATGGTGGAACTGATCCTGGAAAAAGCACAAGTGCCATATAAGGAACCTGATTTCGGTGAATTTTAGTGAAGGCTGGAAGTGTCACCCAACAAACATGATCCTAACAAGTGTCTTTGAAGGCTTGAGGAGGATGCCCTTGAGGTGGATCAAAAGTTAAAAGAGTTGGGATATAACATGCAACTTATGCAATTGATGGAAACGTGATTGCAAATGTAAGAGTAGTCTTCCCAGAATCGAAAAATCGTTGTTTAGCCAAACAAATAGAAGGAGCCAGCCACATCAAGCTTGATGGTGGTGCCAAGAGCGGCAGTTAATGAGACATATGCATCTTTTCGGAAACCTTAGGCACACTGGGCTATAGACAAAGGGAAAGGAAAGGCGTCATTGCCCACGCAATAACCCGTTTTCTAATTTCCACCTATACAACATGGGCGATTACCTCACTCGGTGATGCCAACCCAATTTTAAGCCCATATGGTGGTGACGTCACCAAAATTTTAGTCAACATTGTGATAATGGAAACCACCCATTAGTTCAGAAGTACCTTATGAGTACCCAACATCCGAAGTCACTAAGTTGGCAAGAATGAAATGGCAATTGGACGGGCTAACAAATCCTAAAACTCATATTGAGCCCAAATGGAATCTATATCTTTTATTGAACCCAAATGGAATCTATATCCGTCTTAGGTTGATTGGACTCCGCTCCCGCTCAAGTGCAATTGTCCGCGCTTCTCCGTGTTCAATGGCACTAACAATCCTGAATAGTTTTAAACACACTTCACATCAAGGTGTGGACCTGCTATGAGCTCACTTGAACAATAAAAAGTCCTGGAATTGAGAACCTTCATCAAATATTGAAAGGCTCAGTGTTTGTATGGTTTAACAAATTGAGATTTGGGTCCATTAAAATGCTTAGGATGAACAAGTTATTCAATTTCAAATCTTATGAAAAATTGACATACTTATGTATTTGCGAATGCATTTGCTATCCATGCAGTAAAAATTATTGAAAAATTCATGAAAATTAAATACAAAAAGAACTTAATGGATGTGAACTTGAGAGGATCAAGGTCCAAATGCACATCCGTGCAAACGAAATCGTTCAGTTGAATACTTCTTTTCCTCATTAATTGATCCATCTATGTTGCCTCTGTTTGGAAATTTGTTTCCCCCTCACATCATTCATCCTTCCCAACATCATTGAAGCAAAAAGGTAAGAAATTCTTCCCTATATGAATAGGCGCACCACATGTATATGAGTCAAAAGAGTGAGAGATTCATGTAACTAGTTTACATGGTAGTAAATAGATGGTCAGGAGTCCATTACAGGGAGATCCTTTGAGGCAAGGGATGCAAAGTTTAGCCAATATACATAAAAGTCTCTAACATAAATTGGCAACTTTGGGTCAAAAGGGTCATTCCTTTGTGGTATGGTGATTTCAACATGCCTTTGTGCATAGTATGAGTCTTTTTTAATTTTGCTATATTAGTATCTATTTCACATAAGAATGGCCTTAGTCTAACAAATACTTTTCTTATAATTCATGTATTATGAATTGATCAATTTGGAAGATAAAAATGTTAAAATTTTTGTTAATTGGCAACTTTGGGTCAAAAAGGTTATTCCCTTGTAGTATAGTGATTTCAACATGCCTTTGAGTTAGATTCTTATGAATAAGAGATGCAGTAAAGAAATTGAGAAGAAGAAAGAAACTACATATACATTTTAACCATTATAAATTTCCTGGCACTTAAATTATTTTATCAGTGCTACTTCTTAAACATGCATACAATTATTGATTAGATTTTTTCTAGTAGCAGCGTAAAATTATATCGTGCCATTTACTAGGATTATCCTTGCATGTTTATTCAACTGCCTTTTGTCACAAGATCATATAATGTTTGCAACTATTACCATCTTATTTATCATGTCTGTCTCTCGTCACTTGTCAGGTTTTAGCGTATAGATTCTAATATATATTTTTACGTTTACGTGACCAATACCAACCAACATAACTAGCATTTTTGTTTAGTCTACATGTGGGTAGGTTTTTTTTTTTTTTTCCAAATTACCAGAGGCTTATGCTTTTTTGAATCCAAATGTAGATTAAATACAGTTATATATATTTTTTCCCTTTTTTATTTTCCCTTGTAATAAGCTTAACTGATAATGTTGGTATTTATCCACCATTGGGGTGCGCGCGCGAGCCATTGGCGTGTTTTTACTGCAACCAAAGATTTGATGCATGGTATTTTAGCTGCTTAGAGCACAAATGTACATGGATTACTCATAAATGTTGATATTCAAAAATGAGTTTACAAGTGGAGGTGATGTAGTCTTGTGTAGGAGATCTGGCTTCAAACAGAACCTCATTAGCTACACCCCATTCATTAGTGCACATTGTAAACAAAGGGATGAAAGGGTTCTCAGCTAGATGTGGGTTCAAATTGTAGGGGGTACTTGCTTTAAGTATATTTTATCTTAGCTTATAACACATATATGCAATTCATGCACCTTTTCCATTAGTTTTAAGAAAAGAACATACATCCTTTCTTATCATCAATTGAATTCAAAAATTTTAAATACTTTCTTTCCACTAGGTGAATCATCTAAAGCATTATATAGCATGAAAGCTATGCTTTGTTGTACTCATGTGGGAGTCATATAGCAAATAGTTGGTTCAAAGAAGTGATCAGAAGCTAAATATAAGGATTTAAGCCTTTTTAAGCTTTCCTATGTGTGTAATGTAGAGAAATATTTCAATGCAAAACTGTATTTTTGTTTTCATTATTCTCTTGTTTGTCAAGTTTGTTGATTAGAGAGTTCTTGAATGTAGTGTACGACCTTTCTTGTTTTTCCTGATTTGGTTATGGACTTCTAAGTAGGCCAAGCTTTAAATTGACAAGGCCAAGCCTCTCCTTCTCTCCTTTTCTCTCTGTTTACAAGTTTTTCGCCGAGTTACAAACTCGTCGATTTTTGATTTGGGAGTTTAAGTTCTCCTCGTCCCAAAGAGAGATGATTCTTTACACCCACAGCCAAGGAATACCTTCAATTAGAATGTTATGATGAACTGTCAATGGAGTGGGTGACTCCATTGACAGAGAGCCATAGACCTAGATATGGAAGATAAACAATAGTAAACAAATGGGTCATTGACCCATAAAATGGAGAGAATAGGGGCTGCCATGGAAGGAACGTGGAAAAACGATGAACAAACAACAAATGGGTTATAAATCTAGAAAATGGAGGAAAGATGGGCTGTTATGAAGAAGATAATGAACAATGAACAAATGGGTCATATACCAAGAAAGTGGAGGAAAGATGCCGGGGAGGCCGAACCCATTGGTTCCTACATATCTTTATAGGAAAATTAAGACTGTTGTAGTTCGTTTTGGTTTATAGATGATGAATAGCGAACAAATGGGTTATAGACCCATAAAATGAAGAGAACAGGAGCTGTCATGGAAGGAACATGTAAAAATGATGAACAAAGAATAAATGGGTCATAGACCCGAAAAATAAAGGAAAGAGGGGTTGTTATGGAGAAGATGATAAACAATGAACAAATGGGTCATAGACCCAGAAAATGGAGGAAAGATGATGGGGAGGTTGGACCTATATCTCCATAGGAGAATCAAGCCATTTTAGTTCATTTTGGCTCATAGAGCCATAGAGGTTACTGATTCAGTGCTCACATTACTATAGGCAATGATTTGGTGAAGTTGAGGGAGGAGAGAATGAAATTGCCTTGGACTTTTCTCTCTTTTTCTCTTTATGTGGTTGGAGTGTCTCCCCTTTTTCGAAATCCTAGGTTTTACTTATAAAGGGAATGAGAGGATGTTGCGTACCCTCTTTCGGTTTTAGGCCCAACATCCCCTCTTCCTATAAGAAGGGAATGGCAAAACCTTAAAAGGGTGAGAACTCTTAGGCCTTGGGCTTAAAAGACTTTCTAAGAAGGAAATTAAGCCATAGGCTCAAGGAAATATTATACCCTTTAGGGTTTAGCTATGGGCTTGAAAATGTTATCAAGTTAAGGCTTAGGAAATGTTATCGAGTCAGGGCTTAGGAAATGTTATCGAGTCAGGGGGGGTAACAGGTCCATCCCCCTCGATGCATTCCCAATGTTTTCTATAGCTAGAGCCTTTTTAAAAGGATCTGCAATATTATCATTTATTATTACATGATCAACATTCATGGTAGTATTATTTATGTAAGATCTCACAGTACTGTGTTTCCTTCTGATAGATCTAGATTTTCTGTTATAAAATTTACTGTGCACTCTACCAATAGCTATAACACTATCTTGGTGTAAAAGCACAGTTGGCATTCGAGATTTGCACACAAGCGTCTCAAACAAAAGGTTTCTCAACCAGCTTGCTTCTTCATTAGTAGAAGAGCTAAAGCTATAATTTCAGCTTCTACAGTGGATTGTGTAATAACTTGTTGTTTCTTGGATTTCCAAGAAATAGCTCTACTTCTAAAAGTAAAAAACATACCTTGTCGTGGACGTGAAATCACCTGATAGGGTGTTCTAAGTAGCATCACTATACCCTTCAAGTACAACGGGACAGCATTAATAGTGTAAGTCATAATGCGTAGTCCATTTCAGGTATCTCAATACCCTACTCAGGGCATCCCAATGACAACAATTTGGTTTACTCATAAACCTACCTAGTACTCCAATGGCATATGCAATGTTAAGTCTTATACAATCTATAGTATACCAAAGACTCCCTACGACACTTGTATACTTTTTCGATTAATAATATCATAATCATCCTCAGTTGGAAATAACTGAAGGTTGGGCTCAAAAATAGAGTACCGATTGGTGTACAATCTTGATAACCTTACTTACCAAATACTTTCTCAATATAACAAATTTGGTTTAAGGATACCAATTATCGCTTTGTATTTATTTATAGACCCATTAGGTTTTAGTTTATTTGTCAAAACCCACTTACACCCAATGACCTTGCAACTCAGAGGTAAATCAGCCAATTTCCATGTTTTGTTAGAAATTAAAGAATCCATCTCATCATTGATGGCTTCTCTCAAAAAAGCAGAGTCAAAAGAGGAAAAGGCCTCATCTACCGTAATAGGATCGCTTGAGACAGCATACACATAATAACCAGGCCCCAAATCCTTTTCAACTTTTGTTCTTTTGCTTCTCCTAGGTTGCCATCATATTGGCTCAAGGTCACTGGCATATAATCACCAGATCCACTCGTAGAAGCACCCCCACTATTCCTTAATTTAAAAAGAAATTTATTTTCAAAAAATCTGCATCTAAAGATTCTACTTTTCAGTTGATTCCAATTTCTACCTCTATTTCCACATTGGATTTCATAGGTTGATGTTTAGACTTAAGGTGCTTACTTGACTTCTTTTGATTTCTTACCTTGCAAGTCAAGTTTATTTCACATCTTTCTTAGGATTGTTTTTCTTATCGAGGACCCTTGCCACTTCCTCAATTCTCAATCAAGTAATTAAACTCTCAAGGGAAAATTCTTTGGTCTTATAACCCAATGAATTATTAAGTTCCTTCCATGATGGTGGTAGCTTGTAAATTATGACAACCACTTGAAATTGGTCATCTAATTTCATTCATTTGGAAATAATCTCATGTGCGATCATTTGAAGGTCATGGGTTTGGGCCACTATTAGTTTCTTATCGACCATCTTAAATTTAAAATACCTAAAGACAGCATAACTCTTAGATCCAACTTCTTCGGTGTCATATTTTTGTTGAAATCCTTCTCAAACTTCTTTAGCAGAGTCGAATCCTTGGCTGTAGTAGTTGAAGAGTTCATTGTAAAGTCCATTAAGAATGTAGTTGTGACACATGTAGTCGGTTTGATCCCACTCGGCACATGCATTAGAACTCTCACCGTTATCTTCCATGTTGACTTTGGGTTGTTCGATGGTAAGGGCAATTGCTACCTTCCTCATGTTGAGGTAGAATTGCATCCTTTGCCTCCATCTCTTGAAGTGGACGCCAGTGAATTAAAATGGCTTGTCTTGACCACTTGGTAGAGGAACGACGGTGGTGCCACCTGCAAACTCCATCGATTATTTGAGAATCAAAGATTAAGTAGATTCATTTAAAATTGTTGGGTTTTGCCTTCGAATCTTCAATGGAGTCAAGAACGATTGCCACGAACAATCTTTGGATTTGTCAAAATTAATGGACATTCAAAACTTGTATAGATTCCGTAACTGAGAGATTAAAAAGAAAAATGATAAATTTAATCAAATAGCTTAAGCACGAACTAGATCACTCTCTTTAGACTATTCTCGCCTACTGTAGGTAATCTAGAGTAATAGTATCTTTGACCCATCGCCCTAGGATATAAAGGCTAAAAGTTTGATTGATTCTTTGACTACTCAACAAAGAATCAAATTGACCTCATTACATATGTACACTATGCCTAAGAAACTCAAGAACATAAAAACTTAAGGATACTTCTCTACAAGTGAGAGGGATCAAGTGTGAGAAGAACAGAAGAGGTGTGATTTTCCCTTCACAATGTTAGGCCTTTTATATAACTAAGGAGGCTCCCCTAATAATTGTCCAAATCAATCGTAACAAAAATCAAAATAAAAGAAAAAAAACACATGGCAAACCAAAATAAAAGCCAACGTTTTTCTTCCCAAATAATTTTAATTTATTATTCAAAGGATCCATCGAGAAAAAACTATAACAACGATCCGTTGAAAACAAAACATATAACTCCAACACTCAACGAGGAGGAAACATGGGTTTAATGGGCCATGGGCCTAGAAATCCATTCCTTCATGGAATAGAGCCATGGGCTCAAGCGGATGGGCCACAAAAAGGGCTACCCCTTATGAAGTGTGTCATAGGCTCACAAAATTGGGTTGTCTCCTTAGGGACTGAGCTATAGGCTTGGAAATACGAGTCTATCGGCCCTACTTAATAACATGTCCCTTTGGGGATCCAGCCGTAGGCCTGAAAATATACAACTCTTTGTTAACTTGGTTAATGAGAGTCCAAAATGATTCCCCTTAGGGGTTGAGCCATAAACTTGACAATATAAGATATGGTCGTGGGTTGGGGAATGTTATAACTCCTCATTAGTTAGGTCAATAAGAGCCCAAACATGATACTCCTTAGGGGTTGAGCCGTAGGCTCTGGAATATGGGTCCATAGGCCCAAAGAAGGTGTATTCCTTTTATAGATTAAATCGTACGCTCGAATGGGGATTACCCTGCTTGACTTGATCAAATATTGTTAGAAGTGATTGGAATGCTAATTTTCCCTTTGTGGCACAAAAAATGACGTCAACAGTGCACTATCATCTCACTTATTGTAATATATTTGTGAAGCAAGTGATGATTAAGAGCTTCGGGCTGTTTCGTATTCAAGTTCCTTTTGCTAGCCTTTTTTTGTCTATTGGGGGTGCGCGTTTGCAAGGCAGCTTGGTGGTGAGAAGTCTCTATGTGTGGCTCGCCAAAGTTTCTGTAAATTGTTTTTTGGAAAATTCATTCCTTCGATTAGCATAAAAATGTTTACTGATCAAGGATTTAAACGGCCTTAAATAACTTCTGTCGGGTGACAAAGTAGCTCTATTAAATTACTATAAATGTTTATTGATTTAATTGTATATTGCCTCAAATGGTGGATACTATAGCCCTGGATGTGGCAAATAAAATTGGTGAAATTGTATACTGATTGTCTCTATCTTAAGTATAACCCTTGATTTCGGTCTGGATAAGTCAAAAATTATGCCTTGGTGAGAAGAAATTTAGGCATTTGATGGGCTTAAATTGTTTTAAAGAGCTAAAATTGGGCTTTGGTACGGACAAATTGAGCCTCATATTGGGCCTGTATAGGTTATTTAGGCCTTCCGGCGGGGGGGGGGAATTCGGGTCTCTGTTGAGCTCGAACTAGGCGTTTGTTGGGGTCGAATTGGGGCTGACAAGTCAAACTGGGCCTGGGTGAGGACAAATTAGGCCTTTCTTGGTCTAGAATTGGACCTATACAAGTTAAATTGGGTCTGGGCAGGTCAAATTGCGCCTGAATGTGCTACAGGTCTCTTCATACTGGATTGGGCGAGCATGTATTGAAGGTGTATAAGTTTCATGCTACCATAACAGGTTTTATGCTTTGCCAAAATAGACCGTAGATTGGGATTAGGCGAGAATTTATTTGCGTTGAGCCTGGTGGGCTCGAAATGTAGCTTTTTAACAATGAATTAGGACTAGATGGCCACAAATTGGGCCCGAAAGGGACGAATTAAGGTCTTCCCTAACATGAATTTGGCTTGAGTGGGACGTATTGGTCCTGGTTGGGCAATAAGTTGGCATTTGTTGATTTGAATTAGGCCTTGGTGTTGAATTGGGTTTGAATGGATTGGGCTCAGGTGGGACGAACTGAGCCAAGCTTGGCAACAATTTGTTGGCATGAATTGGGCCTGGTTGGGCTCAACTTGGAGCTTATTTTTGGACTAGGTGAGACACAGGAGCCTCGTTTTTTGGATGGATTGGGCATGTGATGGGAATGTTTGGGCCTCAATGATAATATGTGGGCCTTCAATTTAGTACATCTTGGCCCTGGATTTAAATGTATTAGTTTATCTTTGGGAATAAGGCTTGAGTGGGCATATATCGGACCCACTTATTTGTGGCCTAGGCTAGGTGACCCACAATGGGAGTAATTTTTGGTCAGGATGAGCTTAATATTGGGCCCGGGTGGTAATGTTTTGCTCATGTGCCTGTTATTGTAGGTGGATGGCATTCACTGGGCCTTGCCAGGGATTTTTAATGCATGGTTGAGCATGACACACTCGGTAATGCCTCTGAATAAGAAGCCTTCCAATCTTTGCGTTGTTCCAACCTAGTTTTTTGGTCCCAAGTGGCATTTATCAGCATAATCTTGAGTAAGAAGGGCCTAAAGGAAGCCTCTCATGGAAAAAGAGATTACCCATACTCAACTAGTCAGAATTAACAACAATCACATGAGTTATTGCACTTGACAACACAAGAAAAACTGGCATATATTTGAATAGACAAAAATCAACAAATACCTAAACATAGACATAATATAGATGTTAATATCTAATGCTTGTGCATCTCTAAATAATCGCGGGGGTAAGAAAGTACCTAAGAAGAGAACGCAAAATCAAGAAAATATTTTGACCAAGTTGGAAGGAAAATGCAATCAGATTAGAAATAAATTATTATTTTAAGAGCTTAGGTTAGAATCAAAATAGAAACAGGATATATAAGATCAAGATCAAATATGTATAAATCCCAAAAATTCTCCCATAAAAGAAAACAAACGAGAGAGTGAGAGTAGAAATTTAGGGGTGAATCCCAATACTTGGTTGCTCACTACTAACATAATTGGATTGATTTTCAGATTCGTGAAGCCTTTGACCTCAAAAATTCTGATGATGGTGATTAAAGGAACCATGTGATTAAACTTCAAGCTGCTGATGGGATGACTTTTGAATCATATCTGACACGATTTCTTGTCCCTTCATAGGAATCTGGCTCCTATTCTACACTTTTGATGCTGGAGGAGTGCATTTCATCATGTTAGGAGCACATATTGATTACAACAGAATTGTGATCGACTTAAACCAGTATATATAAAGATACAATATTTTGTAAACGCCTAAGGAAGCTTCTTTTCCAAAAATAGAAAATAATTTTTCCCATTAATATTAAGACAAATCAATATGTTATTGAGTGATGATTCTAATTGAATGGTTATTTAAATAGGCTGACATAGTGCATGAATCTTTCATTCTCGAAACTTTATACTGTGGATGCATTTCTATTTCACTATGCAGCCATTTTTATCTTCAAGAGTACTTCCTTATCATATGAAATATGATAAATAATACGCATTTGTCAGGTACGCATGCTTATAAACGAATGAATAGTCCGTAACTAAACGTTGGATCCATGCAGACCTATTTATATTACAATCGGAGATGGTGGAAACATTGAAGAAGTTGACGTGGAACATGCTGGTGACCCCGGAAAGTGTCCTCCAGTTGTTGATAATGTACTAGAATTTGGTGGGATTTGCCATGTGAATTTCCTTTTGGTGCTGGTTGGAATGAATTTTGCTGGAACAAACAACCAAAGTGGAGTGAATTTAGAGAGAGTAGCTTTGGACATGGAGGACATGGAATACTTGAGCTACTGTCCAATCTTGTTCTGCTATATATATATGCACACACATTTATGATTACTTTCATGGGAATCCAATTGATATAGGTGTATTTGTATTTCCAAATGCTAATATGGTGTTAGCACATCGTAACAAAATTAAAGGAGTTATTTGTTTTCAATTAAAACTTTTCATTATTTTTATTATTTATGTTTAGAATTGGGAGTTGGCGCAAGAATCACGAAATTTACAAGAACAAGAAGGGTGATCAAATAGGTATTGCACGCTAGCTTTATCCATCCTCCAAAGGATAAAAAGTAGAATTTTTTTTCTTAAACTACCCTTAAAAAAATAGTTTGATAAACCCACCTTATCTTTTCAAAACTTTCTCAAACTACTCTACCTTTTCAAAATCGCAGTTCAAAAGTGCGATTTTCTCCCCGACCAGCCTAGACACGCATTGATACGGTGTTAGGGCAGCACAACAAAAATCGCACATCAGAAGTGCAATTTTAAAATCGCACTTCATATGTGCGATTTTCATTTTGTTCCATTGACACTTTGACCGACTAAAACCACACTAATTGACTGTGATTTTAAAAATCTTCCTTCGGCAACTCGTTTTTAGATCGGTCATACCCGAGCTCTTCTATTTTATTTTACATCCATCACGAGTCCATCTCCTCAGATCTTCCCTTCTCGTTTCGAATCGTGATGGAGTCATCAAGGGTTCCAATACTTTGCTATTAGGGAAGAGAGATCATAGAAAATTCACACCAATCTCTTAGTTATGTTGGCGGTGGCTTGAGCATGATGTTTATTTAGTCTCACGGTGTGACCTTGGAATCTTTGCTTGACTAAGTGTGTTCACTACTGTATGTTGTATGTAGCCTGTATAGAGTAAGTATTGTGTTCAGGGGCCCAATAACGCTTGGATCGAGAGCATTTACGACGTATTCACCGTGCCCTTTGTACAATGATGACATGGTCCAACACACGATTAAAATGTACATGTGATATACGGTATTAACAACATTGAAGGTTTACGTGAAGGTCGATCCGATACAGTATCACTGTAGCAGAGTAAAAGTGCTTACAGTCAACTGCTGATGAGCAGGCACAGACTCAACGAGTACTCGGCACCCATGGCAGATCGCGATGTTCTCGAGTCATCCAGTGTCATCCCTTATAAACAGAATGACCAGTCATAGGGATACGTGTTCCAATCTCATGAGTACTCGGCACCCATGACGGATTATGATTTTCTTGGGCCATCTGATCTCATCCTTTATGGATAGAACGATTAATCATAGGGATCTGCATACTAGTCTTATGAGCTCAATTTGAATGTGGATGCCTACAGCCATGATGGTTATGATGACCAATACTACTTTCTAGCATTAAACAATGGAACATATAATTCGTTTGAAGGCAATAATTTCATGCTGTAGAACATTCAAAGCATGTCATTTGGTGATCCGCTGAATGAGGATGCTGATGCCACAGTAGATGATGAAGAGGGCATCTCTTTTAAGTCTGATGATAGTGATGCCAGTGATTCAGTGCTAGCCATGGCCGCATTTGATGTGAGCTCCACATGAGTCCACCAATCCAGGTCTAAATTTTTCACCGCGGGAGAGGAATGGCCGTCAACATATGAATAGCCCCCTGCACGAAACTTTTAATCCCAACACAGACAATTTGCACACGGGGTTGGTCTTCGACTCAAAGAAGACACTCCAATGCGCTGTTGATTGCTACCATATTCAGATTTGCAAGGAGTTTCTTATAAGTTTCTTGGATATAGAGTTACTGTTGCTGATTTGCAAACACTCTCGTAGTTCGATATGTCATTCAAAATTGGATATAGAGTTACTGTTGCTGATTTGCAAACACTCTCGTAGTTCGATATGTCATTCAAAACTTCAAGCGCACTTAGCAAAGAAGGTAGGGGGTAGATTGTTACAAGGTATGCAGGGCCCCATAGTTGCGATGTTGCCAAGCACAACCAGGATCTCTTAAGTATATTGGTCTCGATGATTTCAGACCTCGTCAAAGAGAAGGTGAGGCTGCTGCCGAGCTACAAAGTTAGACTCATACAAGAAGATGTCCATTAAGAGTTTAATTATCATACGAGCAATGCTCGACCATGCAACACCAGGCACTACGATGATGCATAGTGTGGTTTAGGCGTTCAAGGTATCCATTGAAGGGTGGAAGTGTTGACCCAAGGCTCCGTGGATTTGATTTTGATGATGCCAAACTTGTAATACTAATATATTTCCATGAAGTTTATTCTCAGGATATATTACAATGGAATATTGTGGAAAATTGGAAGATCAAGATCTGTGGAAGATTTTATAGGATACTATTGTAAGTCTATTTCTCAAAATATATGATAGATTTTCATGTTGCTCAAAATAAAATATTTTTATTTTTCTTCAACGGTTTAGTTTTTCAAAATTCGAAAACTTTCTTTAAGTGTTTATTCTTGAAAAACAGATTTGGAAAGTTTGAGAGAAAGAATATTTTCTGGAATATAGCCTTGAGCGAATTTGAATTCAAATAACTTCCTTGATTCATAGATCTGATTGAAATATTTTACACGAATTTTATCTTGGAAGATTTTATTCAAACGGCTATATACATTTCTCTATATAAGAGGCAGCAGCACTGTTTTGAAATATAACAAGAACATACGCAAGAACTGTTTCTCTTACTACAAGTGTTCAAACATTCTTTTCATGGTCAAACGTCTACACATTTGAAAAGAGACTTCTGCAAGGTGCTGCATTTGAATTTCCTGCTGATTTTGATTTCTAAAAAGGCTGTAAGTCTTACTCATACTGCAGGAACTGTTGTGTGATTTGAATTTCTTAAATCTGGTTTTCACACTTGATTTTTTAGAAACGTTTGAACTGTTTGAACTATTCTAATTTCTGGAAAATCTTTTTATAGTTGTTTAAAAAGTATTTTTGAGCAACTTTGAACATCATGCTATCATTTTCTGAGGTTATCTAATACATTGAGGAGTGGACAATAGTTCCACTTGTATTTGGGTAGGTTTGAACACAGCTTGACAAATTGGTCAAGGCTAGTGTTTTAGGAGGTTGTCTACTCGCTTTCTTGCCTTACGAATAAGAAAGGTTTTTAGCTTTGTTTCTCACTTTCTTGCCTTAGAAGAAGAAAGGGTAGATTTGTAAGGGTTATTTGTTCCTGAACCCCCAAATGGAAGTTAGTTATAGTGTGATCCCAGGGCAGCAGTGGGTTGTGCTTGGCAGAGTGGACGTAGCTTCAAGTTGAACTGAACCGCTATAAATTCTATGTTATTTACTTTCTAGTTCTGTTCAAACTGTTTGATATTACTTGTTCAAATCCATTTACAGTAATAAGAATTGTTCAAACAGTGGTGTTTAAACCAGTGTTCAAACCCTTGTTCAAACCTGCTGTTCAAACTGTTGTTTAAACTGTGTTGTTCAAACTAGTGTTCGAACCTTTTGTTCAAACTAATTAACTGTTCAAACTGCACTGTTTATATTTAAATTGCTATTTTATATTCTGCATCTAACCTTGGGTGATTGCAAAAGCTTGTTCGTAAAGAATTTTCGAAAAGTATCCTATTCACCCCCTCCCTCTAGGCTGCTCAACAAGTGGTATTAGAGCCAAGTCTCTTTCAACAAGGACTTAACAATCCAAAGCGTAAAGATCATATGGCAGCCATGAACAACTACACTGAAGGACAATCTGAAACTCATCCACCATTCTTTGATGGTGCTGATTATGCATTCTGGAAGAATAGAATGGAATATGTCCTACTTTCCATTGACATGGGATTATGGGAAATCATTCAGAAAGGTTACACATAACCTAAAATCAAAGACGCAAATGAAGCTGCAGGTGAGCATAAGGAAGTTCCAAAGCCCAAGAGTACTTGGATTGAGTAGTTCTCTGATGTCCTTTTTAATGTCTCTTGTGGCAGGTAAAAGAAGCCTATATATCATACGTTGGTACACAATGCCTTTGCAGCAGTGGATTCTAGTCATCCTATAGTCATGGCAATGTCGGTGCCCATTATCACATTAGTATGTATGAACAACTAACCTTCATCTAATTTTCTTGACTCTAGTCTTGATATGCTTTAAAATTTGGACTACATTTGAATAAATTGAAATGACTAAATAAAGGGGGTATTGATTTCCTGAAGTTAGCAGTGTGGCGGTGGTCTAATTGAAAAATAGAAAGAGCTGGGGACAGAACTAGGGACAAGGTTTCCACAGGATCAAATTATGGGTATTTCTTAAATATAGTGGGTTGGAGGTTTGCATGTGTTACTTGTGTTAACCCATTATTGTAAAAAAATGTTTCTTGTGTCGTGGTTGTTTAAGTTTATAAAGAAGGGCTGGTGGCCTTCATATGCTACTGAGATTCTGCTGCAGAAGCTAATTGGAGAGACATTTAATTTTCAATTAAAACAAATACAACAGTTATGAGACTGCTATTGGAGGTTTTGTTTCTTTTCTTCCCTGGTGTGCATAGAAGATTCTCTTTTAGGTGTTTAACATGGGGTAGCTCTCATTGGTTCATCACCTGGTCCCCTAGGAAAGTTGTCCAGGGTTCAAACCCCCTTGGGGGGAGATTATGTGCGTAGGGGTGTTAGGAGTTTGAGCATATATGACTATGCACAAGGATGCAGGTGATTGTGAGCATTGTATGTGTTCCAGATTTTTCTTTTTGCATGGGATTTGTCAAAGAAAAAAACCATAAAGATCTAACCACTATGTTCTCTCTTCTACACAGTGTCATATGCTCTGGTTACAAGCTTTGTTGGATCACTCATTAGAAGGACATTGGAGGCTTCAGCTTGAGCTATCATCTGGGACTAGAGTTTGTTTAGCCTGTTTAAGCCATGCTTCTGACTTTGCTCTATGCTTACTTATCATCGATAAAGTCCTGGGGTTTCCACGATAAAATCAATTCCCAGCAGGTAGGTGGAGTATGTTGAGATCCCAATCCCACATCGGAAAGGTTGAAGAGTGGAATGACTCTTGAAACCTTTAAAAGGTTCACAATCCCACATCGAAAATGTAAACAAAGGAATGGCTCCTTGAACCTTATAAAAGGAGACCCCCTCTTCCATTCCAAACCACACCGAGAATTATCTCACTTGTAAAATTCTTTCTCCTTTGTATTATTCTCCATATAGTGAAGATCTGCAGCAGCTCCGTGGACGTAGCCTTTTTGGGTGAACCACGTAAGTCCGGTGTCTCTCTCTTTATTTATTTTTCCTGCATTTCATTTCTAGCTTATTTCTGTTATTGCTTCAATTATCTATTCGTGTGGGTATTTCCGCAACAATTGGTATCAGAGCAAGGTTTTTCCAAAGTATGCTCTGTGGTTGCAGCATAGTCTGATCTTCCACATCAGAAAAGGAAAAAATCTCGAGGAGCTGTTTGCTCTATTCGGTCGGGGTTTTATTACCCAACGGTGATATCAGAGCCTGGTCTAAGGTTCTTTTGGGAGCTTGGTAGCAATTTAAGAAAATTCTGTCTAAGGAGGCTGGTTCTTAAGCGGGACCGTTGTGACCCCACCAGTCTTTCCTGGGAATTTTTCTTGTTCTGTCTAAGGAGGCTGGTTGTTTGGGCTGGGCTTTGACCCTACCAGTCTTTCCTGGGAACCTTGGAATTGCTACAAGCTTGGTGTGAAGCGATGGCTGGAGGTGAAGGATCAGGACCCGGGATCGACAAGTTCGATGGTACGGACTTCTCATACTGGAGGATGCAGATCCAGGATTATCTATACAGTCGGAAATTACATCAGCCTTTGTCGGGAAAGAAACCAGAAAATATGGAGAAAGACGAGTGGGATACACTTGATCGACAGGTGTTGGGCGTGATTCGGTTGACGCTGACAAAGTGTTGTTCCCATTGGAATGTTATGGTGTTGTCATTGTTGGCAAACCTAAATGAGTGCCCGCATCATCGGAACATCATGCATATTGTCTATATATGACCTCATAATGTCAGAAAAGCATGGAAATGAAGAAGAAGCGGTGACGGAGTGAAATATCCATATACGGCATAAACAAGTGATTCTAAGCTTGTTTGAGCGCGTTTTGGAGCTATTGATGAGATGAGCATCTTCGGGCGATCCGATGACCATGGGAAGACACCAGCAACCATATTATATCATGGTAGAGTGTTACGGATGCTTACGGCACAGCAAAAATCGTTTTGGCTATATAGGTCTCAAACAAGCGATTCTAAGCTTGTTTTAACCTAGTTTGGAACGGTTATTGATTTGAGGCACTCCGGGTGATCCGATTATCATGGGGAGACACCAGCAGCTATAATATACCATAATAGAGTGGTATGGACACAAACGGCGCAACGAAAATTCGTTTTGCTCAGGACGTCATATTGGTGCTCGGTTTTGCGCAATTGGACCATATACACCGTTTTGGGCTTACAACAGCTACTTTGAGGTTTGTGGGCTTCAATGAAGTTAATATGGAACTAATGGGCTACAATGAGCCCCAAAATAAGCAATGGGCTTATGAAATTCGTGGTGGGCATTTGGGGACATCACTTTGGGCCTAATTGTGCAATGTGAAGGATTTGGGCCAACTAATGGGCTTGGCATACAAGTGCAACAACTAATCAAGCCCAATGACACTTGGAGGAGCCCAACCACACTTGGACCAAGTCAAATTCGTGGGAAGATGCCATTCCACTATTTGGTCCACCATTGGTGACAAAATGCCTTAATTTGTGGTATGTTGTTGGAGCATCCAAGGACATCTATGCTAGATGCCTTCTTTTGGCATGTGGAGACACAATAATGAGTCTCCCACCGCTAAAACATGGATCATGTTTGGAGGAGGAATAATTTCCACCACTATGCCATGTCTTGGAGACTTTGGAGGGCTATATAAGGAGGGCCTCTCCCTTGGACGAAATCACACCTTCCTTGAGCATTGAGAGAGCATTTGAGTGAGAGAATTGAGAGAAATTCTCTTAAGTTGGTTGAAGAGTGCCTTGTTTGTTCTTGAGCACTCTTAGGGTTACAAAGGGTTGAGTTGTGTGAGATTGGGAAACACTTGTGAGAATTGTGTGTAGAGCTCCCAGAATACATTTCCGGCAACCCGTGGTAGCATTTCCGTGGCTGGAGAAGGTGGCAGCCTTGGTGCGTATTCCGGAGCTTCTTCGAGTACTTTGCGCTCTTCGTGCGACGACAAAGCGTTTGGTTTCGTGAGTTGCTCTCTTTATTCTAAATTTGTTATTATTGAAGCATTGTAAGCTTGTCAACCCTAGTGAAGGGACGACAACATATTTATTGGTTAGTGAGACCGTTGTATCGCTCTAGTGAAGGGCCCATACAATTCTAGTGAATTCGTTGGTGAGGGTAGTGAACCCGAATCAGCCGTGGACGTAGGTTGCACGCATTGTGTAGCTGAACCACGTAAATATTGTGTTTGCGATTGCTTGCCTTGTTTACTACTTGCCGTAAGTAAATTTGAAAAGACATACGAATTGTTAAAGTGCACTGATTCACCCCCCCCTCTCAGTGCTTGTATTGGGACTAACACAAAGAACGTTGCTCACAACGTGGCAGAGGCAAAAACAACTATAGAGATGATGAGCATTCTGTCAGAGATGTACGAGAAGCCGTCGGCAAACAACAAGGTACATCTTATGAAAAAGTTGTTTAACTTAAAGATGGGAGAAGGAATGTCTGTTGCCGCACATATTAATGAGTTCAACACGATTGTGACACAACTCACTTCTGTTGAAATCAAGTTTGATGATGAGATTCGTGCTCTCATACTTTTGGCTTCCCTACCAAACAGTTGGGAACCCATGAGAGTAGCGGTTAGTAATTCTATTGGCAAAGAAAAATTGCAATTCAATGATGTTAGGAATCGAATTCTTTCCGAGGAAGTGCGAAGAATAGATTCGGGTGAAGGAACATCAAGTTCTGCTCTAAATGTCGAGAACAGGGGCAGAAACAACGAGAGGAATTCTAACCGAGGTCGCGGCAGATCCAAGTCGAGGAATGGCAGAGACAGATCCAGAAATGGAAGAAATTGGGAATGCTGGAATTGTGGCAAGAGTGGCCACTTAAAGAAAGATTGTAGGGCTCTGAAGAAGAGTGAAGGCAAGCCCAACAACAACACCGCCAATGCAGCCACTACTGAGGATCGTGATGCGTTACTGTTGTCAGTAGACAACTGTCTTGACTCTTGGGTGATTGACTCAGGAGCATCATTCCACACTACGGCAAATCGAGACGTTCTGGAGAACTATGTTGCCGGTGATTATGGTAAGGTTTACCTAGCTGATGGTGAGCCCTTAGATATCGTTGGGATTGGTGATGTTACTTTGAAGATACCCAACGGATCGGTGTGGAAGATTCACAAGGTAAGACATGTGCCCAAACTGATGCGCAATCTAATTTCGGTAGGGCAACTGGATGATGAAAGACATCATGTGACCTTCAATTGTGGAGGTTGGAAAGTCAGCAAGGGAGCTATGGTTGTTGCACGAGGAAGTAAATCTGGAACTCTTTATATTAGTTCCAGCTGCAGAGATACCGTAGCAGTTGCAGACAACGCCACCAACACCGAGTTATGGCATCACCAGCTTGGTCACATGAGTGAGAAAGGAATGAAGGTACTCCACTCAACAGGTAAGCTACCTAACTTAAAAACTATTGACCATAGTTTTTGTGAAAGTTGCATATTTGGAAAGCAAAAGAGAGTCAGCTTTTCAAAGACAGGCAGGGAGCCGAAGACAAGAAAGTTAGAGTTAGTTCATTCAGACGTGTGGGGTCCTACAACAGAAATTTCCATTGGAGGCTCGAAGTACTATGTGACCTTTATCGATGACTCAAGCAGAAAGGTATGGGTGTATTTTCTCAAGCATAAATCTGACGTTTTTGATGCTTTCAAGAAATGGAGAGCTATGGTAGAAAACGAGACAGATTTAAAGGTCAAGTGTCTGCAATCAGACAACGGAGGGGAATACATCAATAATGACTTGGTAAATTATTGTGCGGAAAATGGAATCAAGATGAAGAAGACGATTCCAGGGACACCACAGCAAAATGGTGTGGCTGAGAGGATGAATAGAACTCTCAACGAGCGTGCCAGAAGCATGAGACTGCATGCAGGGCTGCCAAAAGCATTTTGGGCAGAAGCAATTAATGCAGCTGCTCATCTAATCAATAGGAGTCCATCCACGCCACTGAACTTCAAACTACCAGAAGAAGTTTGGAGCGGGAAAAAGGTAAATCTTTCTTATCTGAAAGTATTTGGCTGTATTTCTTATGTGCACATTGACTCTTCTGCTAGGGACAAACTAGATGCCAAGTCAAAAAGGTGTTTTTTGGTTGGCTATGGTGGACTTGAGTTTGGTTATCGATTATGGGATGAGAAAGCTCATAAAATTATCAGGAGTAAAGATGTGACCTTCAACGAACACCTCTTGTATAAAGACAGGGACAACAACAACTTCAGGAATACAAGTAAGGATTCTGAGATGATTCCACTTAGAGATCTTCCAAGTGGGTGTCCTGAGAGAGAAGAACAGGAGAACACAGTCCCAAGTGCGAGTCCTGAAAGAGAAGAACAAGAGAACGTCATCCCAGAAGAAATCCAAAGCACCCCTACTATTGTAAGAAGGTTTAGCAGGGTCACTAGACCGCCACAGAGGTACTCTCCTTCCTTACACTATATCCTTTTAACTGATAGAGACGAGCCAGAGAGCTATGATGAAGCCATACAGGCTAAGGAGTCGGACAAATGGGAGTTAGCCATGAAAGAAGAGATGAAATCCTTGATATCTAATCAGACATGGCAATTAGCAGAATTGCCTAAAGGCAAGAAAGTCTTGCACAATAAATGGGTGTATCGTATAAAAGACGAACATGACAACAGTAAACGATACAAAGCAAGGTTGGTAGTGAAAGGATTTCAGCAAAAGGAGGGCATTGACTATAATGAGATATTCTCCCCGGTGGTAAAGATGACGACAATCCGGACGGTACTCGCATTAGTGGCTCAGGAAGACCTGTTCTTAGAGCAGTTAGATGTAAAGAAAGCCTTTCTTCATGGTGATTTGGAGGAAGAAATTTACATGAAGCAGCCACAAGGTTTTGAAGTACAGGGTAAGGAGAATATGGTGTGCAAACTTCAAAGGAGTCTATACGGTCTTAAGCAGGCACCACGACAATGGTACAAGAAGTTTGACAGTTTCATGAGTAGCAATGGCTTCTCCAGGTGTCAAGCAGATCACTGCTGTTATATCAGGAGGCGAGGTAACTTATATATCATTTTACTTCTATATGTTGATGATATGTTGATAGCAGGTGGATGCAAATGGGAGATTGACAAGCTCAAGAGGGAGTTGTCAGAAAACTTTTCATGAAGGATTTGGGTGCTGCAAAACAAATCCTTGGAATGAGGATCATCAGGGATAGTGATGGACTAAGGTTATCACAGGAGGACTATGTGAACAAAGTGCTGAGCAGGTTCAACATGGGAAATGCTAAGTCAGTTAGCACTCCTTTGGGAATTCACTTCAAGTTGTCAAAGGAGCAATCACCCACCTCAGAGCAAGAACGAGATCATATGGCTAAGGTACCTTATGCTTCAGCAATAGGTAGCCTAATGTATGCCATGGTATGTACCAGACCGGACATTGCACATGCAGTGGGAGTAGTAAGCAGGTACATGAGCAATCCAGGCAAACAACATTGGGAGGCAGTGAAGTGGATTCTCAGATATTTGAGAGGTACTGCAAGTTTAGCTTTGAGTTTCAAGAAGTCTGACTTGAAATTGCAGGGCTATGTGGATGCTGATATGGCAGGAGATCTTGATGAAAGAAAGAGTACCACTGGGTACCTTTACACAATAGGTGGGACGGCAGTCAGTTGGATTTCAAAGCTGCAAAAGATAGTTGCACTCTCTACAACTGAAGCAGAGTATGTGGCAGTGACAGAAGCGAGCAAGGAGATGATTTGGTTAAAGTCATTCTTGGAAGAACTTGGTCACTCGCAAGAAGAGAGTGTTATATTGTGATAGCCGAAGTGCTATTCACTTAGCTAAAAATCCAGTATTTCATGCCAGGACAAAGCATATACAGGTGCGTTACCATTTTATCAGGTCAGCATTAGAAGATGGAGTGTTATCTCTGCAGAAGATTCTTGGGAGCAAGAATCCAGCCGACATGTTGACAAAGGTGGTGACCATTGATAAACTGAAGCTGTGTACTGCTTCAGTTGGCCTTCAAGCATGAAAGAAGGTGACGAGCTGCTGCATTGACCAAGTGTGAAGATATAATTAAAATTAATCTTCAAGTGATAGAGTGTTGAGATCCCAATCCCACATCGGAAAGGTTGAAGAGTGGAATGACTCTTGAAACCTTTAAAAGGTTCATAATCCCACATCGAAAATGTAAACAAAGGAATGGCTCCTTGAACCTTATAAAAGGAGACCCCCTCTTTCATTCCAAACCACACCGAGAATTATCTCACTTGTAAAATTCTTTCTCCCTTGTATTATTCTCCATATAGTGAAGATCTGCAGCAGCTCCGTGGACGTAGCCTTTTTTGGGTGAACCACGTAAGTCCGGTGTCTCTCTCTTTATTTATTTTTCCTGCATTTCATTTCCAGCTTATTTCTATTATCGCTTCAATTATCTATTCGTGTGGGTATTTCTGCAACAGAGTATGCTCCGGATTCATGTTAATGCCTCGTCTCTATCTTGTTGGAATAGTTCGGGTTCAGGTGAAGTGTGAATGCTGCTTTAGGATTGCAATTGGTGTATACTGCTGCATCCCTTATTGTTTCTAAAAAATGCAGTCTCATTGATGGGCATTTCGGTCCCCTACTACGAGGGTCTGCGTCCCTTCTTGTTTCTAAAAAGTAGCTGTTCGATTAAGCCCCAAATTGTGGGGCAGATTTTAGCTATTCGGAGGTTTACAAAACGCTCTAAAGAATTTTCAAACCACAGTTAAGAGTTGGCATTTGAAAGGAGAAAAAATGGAGCAAAGCTAAAATTTGGTTATGGTTGAACGACGCCTTATTATTCTCCATATACGAAGCCTGAGTCTTGGCGGCTGCCTTCTAGATGTCAGAAGTGTTCATGCTTCTTTCTTGAATCCTCTAGGTATTTAAAACATTCAAAATACCAAAATTATGTAAAATTGATATCGTTATATACCTGTTAATTTCATAATATATTGTTACCTTTCAATTAAACAACGCCATCTTTACCTTCCCATTTTCCATTTTTTTCTTCCATCCTCTCTGTTCCTTCTCGCGTTTGTTTTGCCTCATCTCCCCCTCCCTCACTTCAACTGCTGGAGCTTTCAGACCATCAAGAACGACACCATGATTCACGAGGAGATCTTCCTCTCTCCCTCCGTGAGTGCTGCCACACCATCTCCAACAGTAAGGTATTCAAAATCCCTCCCTCTCTCTCTCTCTCTCTTCCCATGATTTTGATTCATTTTAATGGTTGTAGGTTTTGTTTCTTCATGGGCTTCTGTTTTAAAGGGTTTAGGGTTTTGTTAATGGGTTTTTAGGGTTATTTCCCAAAATCCCCATCTCACTTTACTAAGAATATATATTTAAAGTATTATTTGCACATGATTAAGCCTTTTGGATCGTTTAGAGAGAGAAAGAGATGAGAGACAAAAGTTTTAGTTTATGACACATGAAATGTTACGCCAACAATTTTGATGGATGATTAACAATATTAAGTATTGGCATTTATGAGGCAAATTATTCGGTTATGAAGTTCATGGTCAAATTGGTAACTAAATCGAATTTCAACAGACAATTTGATGTTTGGCCTAGAAGGCCTCAACTTTGATGCTGCTAACATACAATTATTTGAATCATTCATGTTTAATTTACTCAATATAGTTATTAGGATTACTTGAACTTCCAAGTAATTTTTTACACAATGTTTCCATCTCTTGTAGTTACATTATAAGAGGGCGTCTTGGGGAGCTAGTTCTAATTATGGTAAGCTTCCTTGTCCTCGTTAAAATTTTTTTTTTTGAAAGCAAATAATAATGGCAAAAGGTTACTTTTCATCTTCAACCTACATGTCAATATGCTATTTAGCTTCTAGCCTATTAATTTGTTCAATTAAGCCCCCAAACAATTGAATTGTGTCCAACTATCTAATTTTTTAACGGATTGCCCACATCAGTATTAAAGTCTTTATTTCCTTGCGATCATGTCAAACTTATGTGACAAAATAATAAAAATAAATAAATTTAGAGCAAAAAAAGCCACATCGCATGTTTAAGATTAGGGGAAAATGGGGAAAATTGAGATTTTGCCATATGAAAATTTGTGAACCCTCTGCAAAGCTATTTCTTTTTCTTTGGGTCAAAATGATGACCAAAGCCCTAACAAAGAAGCTATCAGGAGGCTACGGGAAACTCACTCCTCTACGATTTGTATTAATTGACTCAACTCTTGAGGAAGGTGAGTCGATAAAGGGAGATTAGCTATACTCATCCTCGGAGCTACCCAATCTGGGCATATATTACCTTCTCTAAAAATATGACGCTTCTTTACATTTCATTTCCGATGAACTAACTCTTGAATATACCAAACTAGTCGCCACGATTGTTATTATTTTGTAGTACTGTTTAATTTATATTTAAATTAATTAGTAAATCAAATTTGAAAAAATAAATTAAAATATATAAAAATTAATTAATTATTTTATCTTAAAGAATAATGAATCATGATAAAGATTTTATTGTTGAGATATTGACACCCTATAATATTTGATAATGTCATTCTTCTTATATTAGATTTTCATAAATTTATTTTCAAATTTAATTGTATCAAATTATTTTTACTATAGTTGAAATGCATTTAATTTAACTCCATTCACTACTTTGAAATATATTAAAATAATTATAATATAAAAATATCCATTATCACTTTATTTTTTGAAATAGTTTTTTTGGCAAAGGTGTCCATAAATTTTAAATCACTTTATATGAAGGCAAATGATCACATTTTTCCATTTCTAAAGGTGTAATGCAGCATTTTTTTTGCCATAATTTTATTTTATTTTTATTTTTATATTCCACATAATCGTGACATGTAGGCAAAAAAATTGATGCCACTAGTGCAATGGGGGTTAATTGGATATCTTCGAGGGTTATTTGAATAAACTAACAAGTTAGGGGTCATATTACATATTGACATATAGGTTGGGATGAAAAATGACCTTGCGCCAATAATGATCAAATAAATTATAAAAGTATCTAAAACTAATCAATGTACATCTTTAATCAAAGAGAGATAGAAAAATGAATATAATGATATACAAGTCATTTAGATATGATGTCATATAAATTTTAAATAATTAATCAAAGATATTTATATCTATACTTCTATACTATTATAAAAGTAAAAAATATTTTGGTTCCATCAACCAAAATTAATTTAAAATTTAAAATTTAAATTTTTTATAATTATGGAAGTTATTTTCTTAACAACTCACCCCCAATTTTTTTTCTTATCCCTACCATATTTATCTTTTTTAAGTACATATTCATTCTTTTTTTCCTTTATAATTTTATATTTAATCTTTTATATTTTAATAAAAAGATCATATTTACACGTGCAATACGACTAGTTATGATTAAATGAATTATATACATCAATTAAGGTGTCACCAAATTTACCCAAACACATGAAAGTAATATTACATAAAAGAGAAGGGTAGAAATGGAACTCGAAATGAATAAAAGAATTCAAATAAGATAATGGACAGATACAGGTGGGCAGTATTCTCCTAAGGAAATCATTTCTCTGTTTCATGTAAGTATGATGGACGGTCAAGATTCAAAAAGGAAGATGACCGTTAGACCCCATTCCTGCTATAGAAGGATCGAGTCTGCCACAGCTTCTCGTACCAGAGAAACCCTAGAGCAACGAGAGAGAGAGAGAGAGAGAGAGAGAGAGAGAGAGAGAGGTCCTGGTCCAGGGAGGAGTGAAAATAGAAGAGAAGTATCGGAGATCGAGATCGCGTCTCAGCGTCGCCTCCGTGCTTGTGCCGTCGACTTGATGGTGCCGCCGCCGCCGTGCACCATTTCTCTGTTAGGGATTCAAATTATAGAAACCCTAACTGGGGTTTCAACGCGAGTAATTCCCGAAGTGGGGGATTCAAATTACAAAAGCTTTCACTCGAAATCCAATCACAGAAACCCTAATGGGCTAGATCAGAGCCCTTCGACATCTTGCATGTTTGGAATACCCTTTAATGAATTGACTATCTGTGTTTGTCTCTCTTCGGTTTATGGGAAAATCTCTCTCCACCAGCACAAGAAACTATCTCCAACGCCTTACCAGAATACTCTCTCCTCCTCCTCCTCCTCCCGACCATCTCGACAACGTCACCCCTCGCCGCACAAAATCCTTCTCGTGGACCTTCGTTTCCCATCCTCAAAACCCTGAATCCGGCATGGCCCAAGTCGGGAAACTGGTGGTCTCCGAGAGCAACAACAGGATTTAGTGTTGATGGTGATAGATTGCGTGAAGCGGTAGTTCCAGGACATCCCTTAGAGAGGCCAAGTTATCTCCATGCATGTCTTGGCTTGTCAGATGTATTACAGCGGCTATGGTGTTCCAAGATCCACACAAAGGTCATTTTCCTTTTCCTCTTTGTTCTCTTCTCATCTCTCATTTTCATCTCTCTTTTCAGTTTGTGGTTTCAAGTTGTGTTTATGAACTTCTTAGGGTTTTAGTTCGTGGCATCTTCTTCCCTAATTTAGAATTTGTCTCTCTTTTAAATTGGTGAGTTAATAGTCGGTGTTCCCAACGTTGTAAATCTTCAATCTCTCTCTCTCTCTAGGTTACTTGATATTCCTGATTTGGTTTCTTATTTCCCTGATCTCTCAGCTTGTCAAGAACAGTCTGCTGCACTCATCCGCATTCTGCTGTTGGGGTCATGTTCTTCTGCTGCACATGCACATGCCGCCACCAGGTCTGCAGCAATGGCTTTGACAACCATCAGAGGGACTTGAGCCTGTTGCGTCAAATTGGCAGGGTTTTGCATTTCGGAAGGTTTGCCAAGCTGAATCATCTAGGTTACACTTTCCTTATGAACTCGGTTTTGCAGGCAATGCTTTAGCCCGTTAAGGAACTATTTCCTTGCAATCTGAATTTAAACGGCTGGAGCCCAACCCATGGCATGCATAAGATCTCCTCCTTACTCTGCTACTGGACTCTTTCCCCTTCGACATTTCTAATTCTGCAAGCCCGGGTGCTTTCTCTCTCTCTCTCTTTGATTTATGTTTCTTTGTAGTGTTTTTACTTGTAGTATTAAATTACTTCATGGAAATGATTCATTTTAGGAAAGATTAAGTCCCTTCATTGATCAAAGGCTTCACCCAAAATGAGAGGCTATAATCTTGTTGTTTCATTTTGTGCTATTCCCTAAGCTTGGGTTTATTTGTCATTCAATATGCTTGTAATTGCTTGAAAAGGTTCTTTAATATGACTATTTTATTATTAAGACATGTCCTGACTTGTGTTTTCCTAGACTCCTGATTTTTCCGTGATTCAAATGTAGGTTTAGGATTAGGGAAGTCCTTAGCACATTTGTGTTCCAATAAGTGATTGATCTTAGGGAAGTATGATATGATTTCTTTAATATATGTGCTGGATTGTTATGAAATATTCATTCTTTCCTCTTTGTCATTCCGAATCTTTTCAAAAAATTTCTTTTGTCGTGTTATGTTTTTGATCGGTGGTGTTTAACGATATTTATATATTAGTCCCCAGTAAGCCCATTGTGGATTCAACTGCCATCTAATTTTGGGGGCATATTTATTTTATTTTCTTCTGTGTTTCAATATATGATTGTTCGTTTCTAATCGCCAAAAAACTTTAATCTTTGGGGAGTATAATATGTTTATTTCCTGAGCTTCCTGTTACGAGGTATTTGTGTTTGTGTTTGTTTGGGTTTATGTATTGATTATGTTTGTATTGCGGGAGTTTTTATTTGCTAATGAGCAAGCTGTTGAAAACAAGAAGGTTTAAAAGTCTTTTAACCTTTTTTTTTTTTATTTCTCCACCCAAAATCTCCTATTTGTCCCTTTTCATTGGAATCCTGAATTCATTCTACATCGAAAATTTTCTAGGCTTTCCTTCACCAGCGAAACCAAAAGAAATGAGTTGCCAAAACCAAAACTTAAGGCAGTTCAGAAGAAAGTTACCATTAAACAACCAACAGAGAATGTGGTTGAAGTAAGCTCTGATAATTAAGAAGAGTTTAAGTAAGAAAAGATCGTGAACATGAAGAAAGAAGTGACGAGGAAGAGAACCCCTTCTCATTTTTTTTTTTTTGATATATATTTTTTATTTAGCATGTTTCCCATTTGAATTATGACTTCTCTAAAGAAAGCATTCTTTGACCAATTTGTATTCATGATAGGTGATATTGCATTGGCTTGAGTGAAGTGATGGGAAGTGCTGGTAGGATTCAATTGTTGAGTTTGATGAATGATATCATCCCTATGATACATACAACACTCTACAACAGGTTTGCCATTTGTGCATTTATTGTTGCGGATACCCTATTTATAATTAAGAACGTTAAATATATCATTGTTGGTGAATAATTGATGCTTTTTATTTATCCTATCAGCATGCCTGAGGTTCACGAGTCCATAAGCTTAGCGTTTAGTACACTATATTAGGTCATTTCTTCTAGGGTTTGTTTGCCCTTTTACGCTGTGCAGTGTTGATAATCTGTTAAGCAAAAGTAAAATTTTAGTTAACCTGTAGACTGCCGGAATGCTTGCAATTGGTGAGATTGTACAAACACTTCTTCATGCTTTGGAGGATGAGCAAATCCTAAGGTAACTGTCATAACCCATGTGCAATTACTGGAATTGCTTGTCTATGGTACATTATTATCGTTTGTTTATATATTTTTTATTTATCAATTGCAGTGTCAGGACTATTGCGGTTTTACCACATGCCCTTCCAAAACTAGTTCACCTTCCTCTTTTGTATGTATGAATTTTATGGTCTTTTAGCTAATTACTGTAGACTTCATGCGGCTGCTTTTATTAAAAGATACTTCTGTTGTTCCAGTGACCTTAATGTTCGTGCTCTTGGAGCACTAGCAAAAGTTGTAGGATCTGATCTAAACTTCCATTTTGGTGCAATTCTTCCACCATTATTCTCTATGATGAATGATGACAACATAGTATATATCGGGATGGAGATAACATTTTCTGCAGTTCTTGCTTCCCTGCCCATGAATTCAAATTTCATATGCTAATTTTTACATGGTCTATGTAAGAGCCTTTAGTTCTATATTTTATGTGGTCCTATGTTCTGTTTGATATTTTTATGATTCTTAAAAACATATGATGCAAAATATTCGCTAAGATGACTGCTAAAACTGTGGCGCTAGTCATTGACAAGGAAGGCATTGCGGCTCTGATATCTGAGCTTCTAAAAGGTGTTAATGTTAGTCTGATTTGATTACTGTTAATTATCCATTTGCATTCTCATTTCCTCTTTTATTTGCCTTTATCTCTTCCTTAACATTTCTTATTGTTGATTTTCTATGAACACATGCTTCAATCCAAAGAAGTTCCTTTTATTTGATTGGACACTGCTTCAAGAACAAGAAGTTATACTTGGTTGATGAAGCTTCAAATATTAATTATATTACTTGGTGATTCATAGTCGGCCACTGTTGCAGTAGTATCCAGTTTACTTCTTCGATTGTTTTTTCTCGTTCATAACAGTATGTTATAACTTATGCACTGCATAACAGGTCTCTTAGGAAGTTTTGTCAAGGGTTCAGTTCCAAAGGAAGTTTTACCCCATATATTAAAGTAGCTCATGATGTAGTATCTACTTCACGGGATAAAAAGCATATGAAAAGAAAGATAAATGGATGCTACATTTTTAATTTAGTTGCTACACATTTGTATTTAATAGCTCATTAAAACACAGTGAGCCGCTGAAATGTATATTAGATGGTTTCCATGACACTTCAACCCTTAACATCCTTATGCATTAGCTAATGATATTGTAGGGAGGGCCTGTTCTGATAGCTGGATTTTGTCTCCCGAAAGCTCTTCAACCATTGATTCCTATCTTTCTCCAGGTATTCCTAAATGATAATTCTTGTTTTCTTTATACCTCATGATATTGGAATCTCAATTAAGTTTATGTTCGTTCTTTGAACTAGAGCACTATTTTGTCAACCTCTGATATTTCTATATTCCAATGTGAGTGTGGATCTTCACATACATCAAATCGTTCTTATCTTATGATGCCTGCAGGCATGGTTACTAAGACATTATGCATGCACATTTTTGTGTTTTGGGTGTGCATGGTGCTGATCACACTCTTTATTATTGGCTGTTTTTTGAAAATATGTGGCAACATGTCTATGCAACTATTTTTTTTAATGGGTAAAAGCTTAATATATAGAAAAGGCAACAAAAGATCCCAACCCATTATAGAGTGAAATTTTCGATGGGATCAGAACAAGCAAGGGCATCAGCCTTGATATCCATTTATGCTTGTAGGGTTTGATAAGTGGATCAGCAAAACTAAGAGAGCAACCAGTAGTGGGCCTTGTGGAGCTGATTGAAGTGACTAGTGAACTAACATTGAAGGAGTTTGTCATTCCTAGTACTAGGCATGGACTTAGGACTTTTTATTTCTTTCATGAATTTGTTAGAATTGAATCGATTAAATATCATTAGTGTTACTATTTTGTAATATATTTGAAGTGAAATGATGCCTTTCAGGATGCCTTAAGCTCCTTAAGGATGGCATTTTGGTCAGGATTGCGACCTAACACCCATAAAAGCAATTTCTTCCTTGCTGGAGCTGAGGGTATGCAACAAGATATTGCTTCCCTGCTTGGTTTTCAGGAGGGGAATCTCCCGATTTGCTATCTGGGAGTTCCCATAATCACTAAAAGACTTAAAAGTGTGGACTGCCAAGTCCTGGTGACCAAGATAACTGCCAAAGCAAATTCTTGGGCACATAGATTCTTGTCCTTAGCTGGTAGAGCTCAACTGGTGAAAAGTGTTCAGCAGGCTTATTTTTCCCCCCAAAAGCAGCGTTGAACAAGGTGGAAAGGATCGTGCATGCTTTTGTGTGGAAAGGCCCCACTCTGGTATCCGGAGGACCTAAAGTGGCATGGACTGATGTATGCATGCCCAAGCAGGAAGGGGGATTTGGTTTTCTTAGGCTGGATAAATGTAAGAAAGCTTACATGATAAAGCATCTGTGGTCCTTGTTCACGGATGAGGTTTCTTTGTGGTGTAAATGGGTTCACAGTCATTTCTTGAAGAGTATGCATTGCTGGGTTGCTAAGGCTCCAACCTATTCGTCTTGGGCCTGGAGGAAAATCCTCCAACTCAGGCCTGTTGTTCAGCAGCAGTTCTTCTGGAAGATTGGAAATGGTGCCAGTATTTCATGCTAGTTTGATTGGTGGCACGCCAGTGGGCCTTTATACATTAGTCACTAATAAAGAGATATATGACTCTCGTATTCCTCGGCAAGCCTCACTTGTGATGTTCTCACAAATCTGGATGATTGGTCATGGTGTTTACAGTTTTTGACTAGCTGGTCTGAGCCTATTCCATTGTTGGTGGAGCAACTGGACATCCTAATCCAGAGGGACAGTAATGGAAAGGATTTCTCTACTGGACAGGCATGAGATTTCATTAGGAGAAAAGACACGATCAAGAATTGGTGGAAACTGGTATGTTCCAAACACATTGCTCCGAGTCATTCGCTTTTTCTTTGGCTGGCCATGCGAAACAGGCTTCCTACACAGGTTATGCTTATGGACACCCAGAGAATTCAGGCTACAGTTTGTGTTTTCTGTGGTTCTGAACTGGATTCACTGGATCATCTATTTTTTGGTTGCATATTCACTGATAAGTGCAACCTCTCATGGACCAATGGTTCTTGGTTGCAGAACGTTCAGTGGTTATGCATCAACGTTACTAGAGACAACTTGCTGCATATCATTACTCGGGTTTGCTTTGCTGCCCCGTGCTACTTGGTGTGGAGGGAGTGGAATAACTGTATTTTCAGGGGTAAAAGACCCTCCATATCTTCTTTGAGGAATCATCTCATCAGACCGGCTAGGGATATGGCCTGCACAATGCGGGATGTGAAGCTAGACAACTCCGGCAGGATGATTCAACAGAACTGGGGTCTTCCGTATGAGATTTTTGTGTAGTTTGCTCCTTGTTTCAGTTGTATTCTGTTTCATTCTGCCAGGCCTGGCTGCCTTTATGCCTTTTGGGTGACACTCAGTGGTGTGCGTCTGGGTGCTGCTTTCGGTATAGTGTTTTCTCGTGTTCTGGGTTCACCCGTGGTGTTTGTTTCGCTTCTGGTTAATATTATTTAAATTTACCAAAAAAAAAGGCCTTTTTTTTGGTAAATTAAATATAAAAAAAAAGCCTTTTTTTTTTGTAAATTAAATATATTAACCAAAAGCATAAAAACAATGGGAAACCCAATACACTGAAAACAATACAAGCAAACAGCACCTGGCTGTGCACTACAAAGTGTTGCCCAAAGGCACAAGGGCAGCTAGGCCTGGGAACAGTCAGTCAACACATAGAAAGGAAAAATATTACAATGATCAATCAATAATATCGGGGGGAGATTCCAGTTTCTTTGGATCAACATCACAGCCGAACACTAGTTCATTTCTGAAGCAAGCAAGCCCTATCATGGGCAGCTCTAGTAAGATGATTTGCCATGGCCGGGGATTTATCCCTAGAGATGCAGTTGTTCCGTTCAGGCCAAATAATTTAGCAGAGGCCAGTAAAATCGACCCAAGTGATAATTTGGTTCAAGTCATCCCTTGTAGAATTGTCGCATATCCAATGAATATTCTGAATCCATAAGCCATTAGTCCAGGAAATGTTGCATTTAGTGGCCCAAAAATGAGCCAGCCCAATGGTAAAGATACAGTCAAAGAATAAGTGATCGAGGGAGTCAGAAGAGGAGCCACAAAAACCACACGCCATAGGCTGAATTCTCTCACAATCCATAAGCACTTGCTCTGTTGGGAGTTTATTCCTCATGGCAAGCCAAAGCAGGAACGAATGCCTTGGGGCTAAGTGAGAAGAGCCCATCCCAACTTCGTCCATAGCTTCACTGTCTCCTTCCTTCTAATGGAGTTCCAGTTCCAGACCAGTGTAGGGGATAAGTCTTTGCCAGCAGCATTCTCCCATGTCAGGGTATTCGGATTCCCCTCCACCAGATCAGGAACCGGCTCGAGCCAGTTGGATAAAACCTGCAGACACCATGGCCAGGCATCCATATTAGTTAAAATATCTTGAGGTGTAGCACTTCAAGGAATGTGAGAGTCATAAATCTCCCTATTAGATAATCTGGAATACAAGGGCCTATTGAATGCCAGCGATCAAACCAAAAGGACATACTTGCACCATTACCCACTTTCCAAACAAACTGCTCTTGCAATGAAGGCCGCAGCTGGATTTTCCTCCAAGCCATGAGGAGAACGTTGGAGCCTTAGCTACCCAGCAAAGGTTCTTCTTCAGAAAATGAGTGTGAACCCTTTTGCACCATAAAGACGCCTTATCTATAAATAGAGTCCACAGAAACTTGATCACCTAGACTTTGTTACAATCACCCAGCCTTCGAAATCTGAGGGCACCCTCGTGTTTCACCCTCCTGTTTTGGCAAGCAGACCTCGGAGCACACCACTTTTGCTCCTCCCAAAGCAAAGGTTGCACCCTTCCAAAGGAAAGCACACAAAATTCTCTCCACCTTATTGAGCACTGCTTTCAGGAGAATGAATATAGACACACACAGCACAGTACGCTTGTATTGAATAAAGGACAGATTTAACAAGCTGGGCCCTTCCCGAAAATGAAAGAAGTCTGTGAGCCCAGGACTTGGCTTGGGCTGTGATGTTGCTGACCAGGACATGACAGTCCACACCTCCGACACTCTAAAATGGTCAAAGTATTGGTGTCCGACACGCCCGACACGTAGTCAATACAACCGATACAATTAACGATTTCGACATGTGTGCGACACCCGTATCCAGCGTCTCTAGTGGTTACACTTTTTTTTATATTTTTTATTTCTCCTCTCTTTCTTCCTTTTTCCCTTTCCTTTTCTTTCTTTTCACATCCATTCCCCCCCTTCTTTCCCTATGCCCTAATTTCACCCAAGCAGCATAGGAGAAAGATGAATCCTCATCCCCAAGGAAGCGCTGGTGTAGTGGTCACCCATCTGTGAGGTGTGTGCCAAGCTCGAAAAGAAAACAGAAAAAAAAAAATGGTGCGTAGTGCATGAAATAAAACCCACAAAGAAAGGAGAAAAGGAGAAGAGAAGGGAAAGAAACTAACTTGGGAGGAGAGAGCAGTGCATAGCAGGGAGGATAGAGGAGGAAGAAGAAAGGAAATAGAATAAGAAAAGAATAAAGAGTGGTTGACAGAGGAGAGATAAATAATAAATAAATGAGAAGTTGAGTATTAAAGTACAAGGATGAGGACAAAAAAAAGATAAAATATACATGGGGGAGAGAAAGAATAGTAAACAAAAGGATATTTATTGGTGGTAGTTTAATTCTTTGACTTCGTTACTTTAAGGTTCTGTTATATATGTTATTATCCCCTTTTAAACCCTTTCATTTTATAATTGTTATGAACCATTATTGTATCTAACTTTTATAATTTGTCATATTTAATTTGAATTTTAAAAAATTATATATATGTATATATAAAATAAAAAACTTATCGGTTAACATGTCGAACTTGTTCAATTTTTTAAAACTCGCATGTCACGTGTCGTTACCATATCGTGTCGCCGTACCGGTGTTGGTGTCTCAGTGCATCCTTGGTCCAAACTTGAAAATCTCTTCGAAGTGAATGAAACACCTAGATATCAGAATGGAAGGTGACCCTCTTGGAATTCAAGTATCAAAACTATGTTTTGCTTCAAATCTTGAGCACCCGCGAGGAAGAATTCACTCTTACCTATGTTGGGACTTAGCCTCAACCAAGAGGAGAACATGTCAATACACTCCTTCAATAGTTTGATGGAATTGAGATCTGCCTCAAAGAACAATATCACATAGTCCGCAAAATAGAGGTGGTCAAGCTTTAAAGCTTTATGGAGTGTAGTGAGAGAGAGGAGAGAAATTTTGGGAGAAGAGTTGGATGCCCTAATATGGGTACTAAGACTATCTATTTATAATTCTCAATATTAGGGTTACTAGTAAACCCTAGCCCTTTGAACAAGAAACATAATGGAAACCCTAATGGGAAGCATAATTCTTTTGATATTACACATTCGCGAATGAAATGTCGATCCACCTTAACATGCTTAGTGTGGTCATGCTGAACAGGATTATTTCCAATACTTATCACTGTCTGATTGTCACAATAGAGTCGCATTGGAGATTAAAACGGACCTCCAACTCAGTTAATAATCGACGTATCCAGATTAAATTGGAGACTCCATTCGCCATGGATCGGAATTCAGCTTCTGCACTAAACCGGGCTACAATGGGCTGCTTCTTGCTAAGCCAAGTCATAAGGTTCCCTCCCACAAAAACACAATATCCTGAAGTAGAGCGCCTATCAGCAACCGAGCCTGCTCAATCAGCATCAGTATAGGCCTCAATCTTCATATGGTTATGTCTGCTAAATAGAAGTCCTTTACTAGGACATGATTTTAAATAACGAAGCACCCTGTTGACAGCTTGCATGTGAGGAACCCGTGGAGCATGCATGAACTGGCTAAGGACGCTGACCACAAATGTAATATCTGGCCTGGTAAGAGATAAATACAAAAGCTTCCCAACTATTTTTTGGTATTGGCTTGCGTCATCAATTGGTTGCCCCTCGATAGGACTCAATTTGACATTTGGATCAAAAGGAGTATCCACTGGTCGACATTTAGTTTTTTCAGTGTCACGCAAGAGATCAAGAATATATTTGCGCTGAGAGACAAAGATACCATTCTTGGACTTAGCAACCTTTACCTCAAGAAAATAATTGAGTTCTCCAAGATCTTTGATCTCAAATTCAGAAGCTAAAAAATCCTTTAGCTGAGAAAAGCATTTTTTACATCTATTTGGTGTAGCTTCCATCATTCCTTTGCAGCAAGGGACAATAACACCCGAACAGAGTTAATCTTCGCCACTGGTGCAAAAGTTTCTCCATAATCAATGCCATATTTTTGAGTAAAATCTTTTGCAACCAATCTGGCTTTGTATCTCTTTACACTTCCATCGGGCCGGTGTTTAATATTAAACACCCACTTACACCCTATAGGTTTCTTTCCAGCCGGCAAATTAGTCAGATCCCACGTTTCATTTTTGACAAGGGCATCCATCTCTTCTTTCATTGCTTTTCTCCTCTTGGGATCCTTCAATGCCTCAGACAACCTGGATGAAACTTTAACAGAGGCTATGGCAGCAATAAAAAATTGATACGATGGTGACAACTTAGAATAAAATAAAAAATTAGATAAAGGGTACTGAGTGCATTTACGAGGGCCTTTGCGTTGGGAAATAGGTAAATCAATATCAGGGAAATAGTACTTGGTTCCGAAGAGCTTGCTGGGAGTGATTGTTCCACTGCTTGGTCTATATGTGTCTTCTTTTCCTTGGTATACACCCTCACTTCAGGCACACCAGTTTCAGGGTTAGGCTTGGACGCAGGGGAAATAGATGGAGCCAACTCAAAAGAGGAAGGAGGCTCAGGAGGAGCCACTTCAGGAGGAGGATCGGGCTCGGACTCAGATATAGGAATAGGGGTAGGGACTGGAAGTGGAAGGTCACTCGGAAGGGTACACTCTTCCCACCAATCACTCTCTCCCTAAAGAGTGAACCCCGAAGGAGGGAAGAATGAGAGATTTTCAAAGAAGGTAACATTCTTTGTGACAATAATTTTGCGGTTCTGAGGTTCAAGACAAACATACCCTTTCTGGGTGTCAGAGTACCCAAGGAAGACCCCACGAATGGATTTGGGATCAAGTTTATCGCGAGAAGGCCCATGGATGTGAATAAAGCACACAACTAAAGACACGAAGGGGTATATCAGGGCTCGCAGAGGGATATAAAAGTTGAAATGGGGTTTGAAGTTGAAGTACCCGAGATGGCATGTGATTTATTACATAAGCAGTAGTGCGGACAGCAGGGACCCAATAGCGCTTAGGGACATGCATAGCAAGGGTAAAAGCCCTAGCAACCTCCAGCAAATGTCTGTTCTTCCTCTCGGCCACGCCATTCTGTTGGGGAGTATAGGCACATGAACTTTGATGAATAACCCCATAAGAATGGAGATATTCAGCCAACTCATAGGAGAAATATTCCTTAGCGTTGTCAGAACGGAGAATCTTAATGCGTTTGTGAAATTGAGTGAGGATGAGCTGATGAAATTAACGAACTAATTTAGGCACCTCATCACGGGATTTAAAAGGATACAACCACGTGAAGCGTGTATGATCATCCACAAACGTAAGAAAATACCTCGTACCATCCAGGGAAATATGAGGAGAGGGACCCCAAACGTCAGAATGTATTAAATCAAATGGATGTAAACTCCTTGTATTACTGACCGGATAAGTAGCTCGGGAGTGTTTCGACAATTGACAAACCGAACACTGCAAGGATTCGAGGGACACAAATTTAAAGAGTTCAGGAAATAAGAGACGCAGAGAGGAAAACGACTAATGACCAAGGTGAGCATGCCAAAGCCTTATTTGAGACAAGTTCACACTACTAGGACTACTAGACTGAAGTGCCGTCGGTGACGATGCTCCAACATTCAGAAGATATAGACCATCAGCTTCATGTCCACTCCTAATCATTCTCTTCGTCGCCAGATCCTGGATAACACAAGAAGAGGGATAAAAAGTCATACTACAATTGAGACATTTAGTAAGGGAGCTAATGGATGGAAGATCGGGAGTAAAATTTGGTGCATGAAGAATAGAATGGAGAGATAAGGTGTCATCCAAAGGAACAATTTCCTCCCCCGAAATGGTGGAAAGCGAACCATCAGCAATGCGTATCTTATCCCTACGAGACTTGAGCTTATAAGAGGAAAATAGAGAGGGTATACCAGTCATATGGTGGGTAGCCCCGGAATCAATAATCCATGACTCATGGGACAAAGGATAAGATGCACCAGCATGGTGGGCAGTGGGAGGGGTTGTCTGAGAAGCACCAGAAGACTCCATTTGGTATAAAAAAACACCGAAGATGTGCTAGGTCAATGGTGCGGGGAAGTTCCGAAGCAGCAGTGTGAGCGGTATAACCACGAACATTTTTCTGACCCCCTTGCTTCTTCAATTCCTGCAGCCAATCTGGTTTTCCAACAAGTGCCCAGCAAGTCCCCTTGGTATGTTTGTTTTTACCACAATGGGAGCATACCAATTTTTCTTTGGCAATATTTCCCTTCACATGGATGTTGGTACTCGGTCCCTTTTGAGAAACAAGGGCCAAAGAATGAGACTAAGGCAACATTACCTAACGTCGACTATCCTCAGTTTGCACCATAGAGAATACTTCATCAAGAGAAGGAAAAACAGATTGACCAAGAATTTGACTTCGAATAACATCGAACTCGATGTTTAATCTTGCTAAAAACTGGAAGATTCTATCTTCGTCAATTTGCTTCTGGTGATGCTCCCGATCATCATCAGTATCCCACTGAAGCATCCGATAATGATTCAATTCCTCCCACTAGCCCTGAAGAGTGGTAAAATAGAATGATAGAGACTTTTCCTCTTGCAACTACCGAGAAATCGCCTGATGGATCTGATATATGCGAGCAGTATTACGCCTCTGAAAGTATGTTGTTTTCACCTTATCCTAGATTGCCTTCGTGGTCGTCAGAAAATACAGCGGCCGACTAATTGAAGGTTGCATGGAACTTATCAACAAAGACATAACCATCAGATTCTTTTGCTCCCTGCTGGCATACCCTGCGCCCGTCAGAGCAGGGGCAAGTGTGCTCCCTGTGATGCAACCGATCTTCCCTCGCCCTCTAATATACATCTTTGCTGACTGAGACCATTCCAAGTAATTCAATCCATCCAACAGAACCAATGTGATACGAATATTTGGTTGATCGTTGGATGTAGGAATTACAGGTGGTGAAGATACAACGGATAGAGTAATAGGAGGGATAGGAAGGGATTTATCATCGATCTCTGACTGATTTGGAAGGGTAGCCATTGATCGAGATTACGTCTTTGATCGTCGATTGAGCCTAAGCGAGATTGCCCGAAAAGTAGGAATAAGACCGCCGAGAGTACCGGAGAATAGGAAAAAACCGCCAAGATCGACAGAAGATTTTCTTCTTTTTTTTTTCCAAATTGCCGAGAACGCCAAATCGTCAGAAAATCGAGGCCAAATCGTCGAAACCAAGGCCAGATCGTCGGAAAAAATAAGGCCGACGATACAATACCCAATGAATCATAGCTCTGATACTATATAGTGAGAGAGAGGAGAGAAATTTTGGAAGAAGAGTCGGATGCCCTAATACGGGCACCAAGACTATCTATTTATAATTCTTAATATTAGGGTTACTAGGAAACCCTAGCACCTTAAACAAGAAACATAATGGAAACCCTAATGGGCTCAGAATACAAAGACCAATAAATAAATAAGACACAGCCCAAGAGGCTTACACAATCCAACATGTAGCCAGAAGAATTTAAATCTCGAATCTAGGGAAACCTTGTGCAAGATGCCGGAGAATACATCTATGACAATTCTGAATAGGTAAGGCGACGTTGGGTCACCTTGGCGCAATCCACTCTTGGACCTGAAGAAGCCATTGAGCTTCCCATTTACAGCAAGAGAGAATCTAGTACTTTCTAGCAACAATCCATTGGATTGTTAGAGAGAATGGAATTACTTAACATTTTGTTAAGCGTGCCCCTTTATTTATAATAGACTCGCGGTACATCGTAAGTAAGGTGAGCATACCCACACACAATACAAGCATACATATACTCACGTTAACACCCCCCTCAAGTTGAGGCATATATATATTTATCATGCCTAGCTTGTTACAAATAAAATGAACCCAAGGTCCAGCCAAAGACTTAGCAAAAATATCAGCTAATTGATTACTTGTGCGAACATGAGAAAGAACAATAGTGCCTCAGGAGAGCTCCTATCGAACAAAGTGACAATTTATCTCAATGTGCGTCGTCCTCTCATGAAAGACAGGATTTGAAGCAATATGAATTGCAGATTTGCTGTCACACCATAATGAAGCAGGCTCATTCATTTCGCACCCCAACTCATCAAGGAATTGCCGAATCCACATAATTTCTGCAATAGTCGTGGCCATTGCCCGATACTCCACCTCTGCATTACTCCTAACAATGACATCCTGTTTTTTGCTCTTCTAAGACACTAAGTTACCTGCAACAAAGATAGTATATCCAGAAGAAGTAGAACTCCTATCCGTGGGACTACCAACTCAATCTACATCCGTGTAACTCTTCATGCGATAATGCCCATGTGCAGTGAAAGTGATACCTTTATTAGGATTACCCCGAAGATATCGCAAGATTCTCAACACTGCATCCCAATGCGGTTTCCTTAGAGCAGTCATAAACTGACCGACAACATTAACTGAGGTCTAGCCATAGTGGTAAGATAATTCAACTTGCCAACAATCTTTCGATACTTCTCTAAAGAATCAAGCGGCTCACCCTGATCAGCTAGGAGCTTCAACCCCGGTTCCATAGGAGATCCTGCCATTCGAGATTGATGCATATTGAACTCAGTCAGAATATCCATAACATACTTGCGTTGGGACAGCAGAATACTACCCCTTTTCCGAGCAATCTCCACACCTAAGAAGTATCACAAATCTCCCAAATCCTTGGTCTCAAAGTGTGTATGTAAATGACATTTTAAAGCATTAATGCTTTGCTCATCATCTCCAATAAGAACAATATCATCCACATAGAGGACAAGATAGATGCATCCCATAGAGGTTCGGCGATAGAAAACTGCATGATCCTTTTGGGATTGAAGCAACCCAAATTTTTGCACCACAGAACTAAAGCGGCTGAACCATGCCCGAGGGGACTGTTTAAGTCCATATAATGAGCGCCGAAGCTTGCACATTTCCCCCTGAGCAATAAACCCAGGTGGTTGCTCCATATACACATCCTCATCGAGATCACCATGAAGACAAACATTCTTGATGTCTAACTGGTATAAAGACCAAGAATGCATGGCAGCAAGAGATAGTAAAAGACGAATAGAGGCCATTTTCGTGACCGGGGAGAATGTCTCAAAGTAATCCAGGCCGTAAGTCTGAGCATACCCCTTGGCAACTAGGCGAACCTTAAGCTGTGCCACAGTACCATCAGGATTGACATTGACAGCATATACCCAACAACAACCAATAATCAATACATCCCATGGAGGATCCACCAGATCCTAAGTGCCGTTGCACTGTAAAGCTTGTATTTCATCTGCCATAGCCTGGCGCCTGCCCTTATATTGGAGCGCGATAGGAACCAACGAGGGAATGGCAATACCGTCAAGGTTAGTTATGAATGCTTAAAGACTCACTGAAAGGCCCCGATAGGAGTGAACATACAGAGGGCGGTCCCTGCAAGCACGATAACCCTTCCGAGCAGCAATAGTAAGATCAGGAGGATCTCTATCGGGAGAGACTAGCTTTGCAGGGGCTGTTTCAACGGAGGACGGCACTAGATCCGAAGACAAGATAGGATGTTCAGGAATAACCACCGACGGGACATCAGAGGATGAATAAATGAGGATGGAGTCAGACTCTGGGACAGAAGAAGTAGGGGGAGACTGGATGGAAGGAAAGTAAAAAGGTTGATGTTCATAAAATGTGACATGATGGGAAGTCAGGACCCATCCCAACTCAGGGGAATAGCAATGATAACCCTTGGATACTGTGGAATACCCCACAACCACACATTTAAGAGCACGAGGATCAAGTTTAGATACACATAGACAATCACCATAAACATAGCATGTGCAACCAAAGATTGTGGGGGCAGAGGAAAAAGACTACGAGTTGGAAAGAGAAGATCGTACGGGGTTTGACCCTTAGGAGTAGACAATGGCATGCGATTGATTAGATAACAGGCAGTAAGAACAGCGTCGCCGCAAAAATGTTTAGGAACATATCTATGGAAAAGAAGGGCGCAAGCAGTGTCTAACAGGTGACAGTTCTTGCATTCAGCAACACCATTTTGTTGTTGTGTTCGAACACAAGATAGGCGATGATGAATACCATGATTACGAAGAAAAAACTAGAATTGTTCAGACATATATTCCCCCTCTTGGTTAGATTGGAGGGTTGGAATACGAATATGAAAATGGGTTTCACCATAGGAATAAAAAGCACAAAAGATAGTAAACAATTTAGAACGATTTTTAATTAAGTAAACAAAGGACATCTGGGTATAATCGTCCACAAACAGAACATAATACCGAAAACCATGAGTTGGCATAACAAGGCATGGACCTCAGACATCAGAGTGAACAAGATTAAATGGAGCTGATGCTCGCTGGCTCAGATGGGAAGGTAAACTAGCACGACACTGTTTTGGGAGTTGGCAGGACTCACAATTTATTTGGGAAACAGAAGTAAAACGAGGAAATAGAGATTGTAACATTGACAGGATGGGATGACCTAATCTATTGTGAACATCCTGAACATCCGATTCTCGAACCAAGGCAGTAGTAACAAGAATGCCATCTAGCTCATAAGTCCCCCCATTGAGACGGCCTTTACTGATAGTCTTTTGCGTCAACACAATCATCAGGAGTAAATGTCACGGAACAATTAAGATCTTGAGTAATGTGACTGACAGATAACAAATTGAAAGACTTGCCAGTCGTACATAAAACAAAAGAGAGAGAAAGCCCATTAGTAGGATAGGCAACCCCCTGTCGCTGAACCGGCAAGGTGGAGCCATTAGCCACCATAATCTGATGATGATGAGGAATCGGCTGAAAATCAATGAGAATACCTCGGTCACCAGTCATATGAGTGCCAGCGCCAGAATTTATAATCCATGAGTTAGAGGGAATTGTAGTGCAAGTAGAAGTTGACTGAGCCAGAATAGCAGGAGACATATCCTCATAAGCCGGTCCACTGCGGGAAGCTTGATACTCCATATACCGAGCAGAGGGAACAGCAGGAGATTCAGTGGCCACATGAGCAGAGGGAAATCGGGATCCTGAAGCACCTTGAGTAGCCAAGAATTTCCTGCAATAACTCTAGAGATGGCCAAGAATACCATAATAAGTACACACGCGTGTCTCACGGCCTCGGCCCCGTCCACTAGGGTTATCGCGACCTATGCCACGGCTAGCACTGCGGGCTGAATAGAAAGCGGCATGTTCAATGGAATCACCCGTTGAACGACGGTCATCGCGGAGAGTTGTACAAAGCACGCGGTGATGTACTTTACCAAGAGGAGATGCACGATCATCCGACAAAATTTGAGAACAAGCAATCTTATATTTAGGCCCTAAGGTATTAAGGTAGCATGTGATAAGGAACTAAGTACGCTGCTCCTGAAACATGGCCCGAGTAATGGGATATGTAACCAGGCAATCGAACTCATCTGTAAAGGATTTAAAATCCTTATAATGTTCCTGCAAGGGTTTCCCTGGTTGTGCGGGTTTCAACAAACTACGCAGCACATCATAGAGTCGGGAAAAATCATTTAATGACGAATACAATTCCTCTAGGGCATCCCAAATCTCCTTGCACGTATCTGTACTGCTAACAAGATTTTGAGCCGAAATATCTAGAGAATTTAACAATTGACTATAAAGACGACAGTCTAAAGTATACCAATCATCATATGCAGGGTCTTTTTCACTCGGAGGAGGATGGGTAAGATGGTGAGACAACCATTGACCATGTAAATTCTTGAAAACATTCTTCTTCCATAAGGTATAAGTAGACTGGCCCGTTAAAACTCGTTTAACAAGCTTTGTAGAGATGAGTGTTGTAGTGTGTAATTGAACAGTCCTAGATCCAGGTACACCAGATGGGGGAGTCGTTTCATATGTGCCCTTAGGACGCACCGAGGGATTAGGAGTGGCCGTCGAAATAGATTATCTCAACCACACCGAAGCAAAACACCTGAAAGAGAAGAGAGAGAAGGCAAAGGAACCCCAGTTCCAACACATCAAGCTGACAGATCCAAATAAAATAAAAGAACCACTCAAACCCTTAGAAATCATGATGAGAAATTGGGGGAGGCTATTCTGGGCTAGTCAGTTTGGGAAGAGAGGCTGTTGGTGAGTGTGGATGGTGTCGGCTAGGGTTTGAGGGCCAGACTGGAGTGGTGGTTGTGGCTGGAGATGGTGGGGCTGTCGGTTAGGGTTAGGCCGAGAGAGAGAGAGAGAGAGGGGCTGTCAGCTAGGGTTAAGCTAGAGAGGCGGTTGTGGTTGGAGATGGTGGAGCTGTCGGCTAGGGTTAGGCCGAGAGAGAGAGAGAGAGACAGGGGGCTGTCGGTTAGGGTTAGGGTTAGGTTAAACCAAAAGAGAGAGAGAGATTAGGGTTTTCTCAACTTGGCTCCGATACCATGTTAGAGAGAATGGAATCACTTAACATTGTGTTAAGTGGGCCCCTTTATTTATAATATAATAGACTCGCGGTACATCGTAAATAAGGTGGGCATACCCACACACAATATAAGCATACATATATTTACGTTAACATAACCTTTGCAGGGAACCCAAAACCAACAAGGACTTCAAACGTAAAACTCCAACTAACAGTATCATAGGCCTTTTTGAAATCCACCTATACAACACATTTCAACAGGTACGGGTCAATATTAAAGTCATTGAAAAGCTCCTCGGCCATCAAGATGTTGTCATTAATGTGACGACCTTTAAAATAGGCAGTCTGATACTCACTAGTAATCAAAGGTAGGAGTAGAGCTAACCCTTTTGCTATGATCTTAGTAATGATCTTGAATAAGGTATTACAGTAGGCAATAGGTCTGAACTCCGATAGATTGGTAGAATTGGCCACCTTAGGAATAAGTGTGAGGATGGTAGTATTGATTTGCTTAAGGGGAAGCCCGTTACTAAAGAAGTCCTGGACTGCCGCAGTGATCTCTGACCTAACAATGTGCCAGCAAGACTTGAAAAATTCCACACTTTAGCCATCCAGGCCAGGGGATTTACCCGTAGCCAAGGTAAACAGAGCCTCCTTGATTTCCATTGCAGTTACCCATTGAGCAAGGCTAGAAGCCTGGTCAGCTAAAATAGGCGATCTTATGAATTGCTTGAGATCCTCCTCAGGGGGAGTGACTCGGGAAGAGTCACAGCTTTATAATTTTTCAAAATACTGAACACTCAACTCCTTGATCTCAAACAGATCCTCTAAGCAATCTCCATCTTCCACCTGAATAGTGAGGATTATCTTCTGAAGGTTATGGTAGTTAACAAAATTGTGGAAGAAGGCTGTATTTTGAATTTTGGTTCCCTTCCCTTAACCATCTGACCCGAGCTTTCTATTTGTGGAAGGATTCCTCCTAAGCCCTTAAAGTCGTGAAAACCTTCAACTGAGATCTCTCCTGCTCAACCAAGTTTATATACCACGGGTTGGCTTCTAACTGAGCCCAGAGAAGTGAAAACATGGAAAAACCCATGTTTAGTTTATTGCACTCTACATAAAGGGTGCTGACTGTACCTGCCACACCTTACATTGAAGAGTAGAAGGCACCTGAATATAATGATTTTTTTCATTTCCTTTTTGATGCATTTGTTATGTATAATTTACTTGGTCTCTTATGGGGTAGTTGAGAAGTTAGATAGGTCGATGAGGATGTCCGTTCCTTGGAAAAATCCATATTTAGTTTATTGCACTCTACATAAAGGATATTGACTATACTTGCCACACTTTATATTGAAGACTAGAAGACATCTGAATATAATGATTTTTTTTCATTTTTTTAATTCATTTCTTATGTATAATTTACTTGGTCGCATATGGTGTAGTTGAGAAGTTAGAGAGGTCAATGAGGGAATTTCCTAGGTGGAGAATTAGAAATGTTTAGGTAGGTAGGATGTGAGCTTAAAAGAGGATGGGAGCATTGAGTTAGCTGCCAATGGATGCTACGGTTTTCTTTCTAATAGGGTCCCTATGGCACAAATTAAGAGTAAGTTTATCCTTCATTAGAATGAGTGGAAGCAAATGGGGGGTGCAGCTGTTGCATGCCCATGGAAATTAGGTGAATCTCATCATGAAGTTGAAAGTTCATCTTTCAGATCTCTCGCATGGGTTATCCTGCTCTCAATTGAAAAATGATGGCTTTCTTCTTTTTGAGGAAGGTAAGTTGGCGGGAAGAGATGCCTTGCCTGCAAGCTTAACTTATTGTTGTCTTTCTTGTCAACACATTTTTAGCAAAATTTGGCATATCTTAATGTATTCACATGGCTTTTTGGTCTGTAATCTATTTATTTACTCCGATTTACATGCCAAACCTGTATGCAATTTTTATCTTTTTGGACGCTTGAAGCATCCAACATCAGAAGCAACCTGGGCTTCATCCGGACCGTGTGATAGTATTGGTAGAGAGGGGCGAAATTCACACATACATTACTTATTGGGCCTTGGGAAATGAGCCTGACTATGGACCTAATCATTCTGCACTAGCTGGTATGTCATTTTAATTTAATAGTATCTATTTTCTGGATAGAATTAGAGCAGCTTTTATCAATATTATCTTTCTTTCTAATGCCAAGAAGGCTCACAACTTACCATAAAAGACACTAATATTAATAGGTGACATGTGGAGCAATCTTGGAAAAATCTCATATAAGGGGAGAAGAAAAAATGAAAAAATTTAAAGATGGATATAATCAGCTTTCATATCAAAGAAAGTGCAAGGTTCTTTTAACTACCTCTACTTCCAACTCATTCCTTGCAATTTTTTCCACCGACTTTCATGGATACTTTGGTTATTTACAGGTTTGATTGGAGGGAAGGACCCCTCAATGCTAATGCACTATGAGGGAGGTGGAGCTAGTACCCTCATCTAATGATGTTGTATGCCCCATGTACATGCATGTTTAGGACATGCTAAAGATTGCAAATGATCCAAATGAGACGTGACCTTTGATATTATGCGAGCATATTTCTTTTTTGCTATTCTTAATTGCATATTACACTTTAGCATGCCATCTTCAATCTTCTTAATACTGCTATATGATTTACCGATATTGCAAAATTGGCAGACATTTGCATTCAATGGAAACAGCAATGGAAAAAAACTCGAATATTGGGAAGCGATTGATAGCACATTTGATCATCAAGGAGGCTGTATCTGGGAGTGGGTTGATCAGGTTGGATATTCTTCAAGTTCTTACATATTATGGTGAATGAATAACATCATCTAATTAGTTGGGAATTTTCAGCCATCGGGTATTCACCTAAAATTGTCTATAATTCTTTGAAGATAGTAAATAACAGTCATAATTATCTTTTTAATTTGAAAGTGTAACTACTTGTTATTTACTGTGTATACATCTTCTCATGGTAAAAAGTAGGAAAAAAAAAATTATCAGCATTTGCATAATTTGACTATTTGCTTTGCTTTGGATCATTTTTATCTCTCTTTTGAAAAATCTTTGTGATTTATTTATTATTTTTTTAAATGGATTTCTTTCATGTTTGTGCAAGATGAAAAAGTGATGTTGCATCCGCTGAAACCTACCTACCATATGCTACGTGATATCAATCTCATAAGTCTTAGTTCTTTCTTGGAGTTTCTCTTAGAGCTTGCGCTTTCATTGGAGCGCTACTGAGGAAAGGTGAAGTTGGTAGGAAGAATTGGGTTTATGGAGGTGACTTTGGGGATACACCTATCCCCCCCCATTAATAGAACCACAACATAGATTTTGTATGAAACGTGAATCTGGTCCATGGTATTCCTTACTGGATTTAACTTTTGCGGCTGAATTGTTTTTCACAATAAATGCAAAAATCTTGTGTTCCATATGTTAGGTTGAAGCTGGTCATGTTATTGCCTCTACATAAGTCAAATTGCCAACCACTATAGAATTTATGACTCACTTGATCACTCTTTTCACTTCCCTAATATGATGTATGGATTATTTGTCTACTTACCATTACTAACTATTCTTTGAAATGTCCATGGTCTCAGGTCATCAAAATTGAAGATGGTACTATCTAGAGTGAAGTACATGGAGATGGAATTAGAATCAGTAGACAACTTCTGGCAGATAGAATTAAGCACTCAGGCAGGAACCATTAAGAGCTGGAAGGTAACTTACACCATTAGCTGAAACAATAAAGTCATGTCTTTTGTGCATTTGCTTAATGAAAGAAAGGCATAAAGGCATGTCAAAAAATCTCGAGAAACTAGTTGATTGATAAAATTCATTATGCTAAAGCCTCAAAAGGTTTGAACCTAGTGTTATTTATTAGTCATTGTTTATTGCATCTTCAACCAAAAAAGGTTCATGAATGAAACACCTTTCATGATGACTGTCCTAAAATGGAAGAAACTATTTTGTTCCACAAGAAATCATAATAAAAACATGCTGCTATGACTTAATAATACTATTTTTCATGTATGTTACCCATGTTTGAGGTACCACACAACTGGTGCACAACAATTCTTGAATTCAATTTTGTTCCCTAAATAATTTCTATTACATTACTCAATTATAAAACCCATAAACAGACGAGTTTAAGAAAAAAAAAACGTATGACTGAATTGTTTTTTTGTTTAGTTGGCCTTCACCAAAAATACTACTTGACTCTATCAGTATTTTTTGATGCTAATTAAGATAATTGTAGAAATTTTTAGTAATAATATTTGCAATGGTCATAATTATTGTCAGAAGTCTCTCCCTTCCCCATTAAGCCTAAAAATTAGTCTCTCTTGCTCTCACACAAACACATCTAACTCACCTGCCTGCCCAAAGTGCTATATTATTAAGTTGCATGCTAACAATGTTTCCCATCGCATTTTGCACTTATTATGATCTTTTCGAATTTCTATAATAAAAAATCCTGATACAAATGTTAATTGTGGGTAAAAAAATTATATCTGCTGCTGGGTTGATACTACTAACAAGAAATATTTTCTTCAAGGAAATTTTCTTTTTCTGGGTACCAAAATAGTTGAATGGAACATCCTTAGGTGCACTTTGAATGTTGTGAGGCATTCTAATATGTGCTTGTGATTTTGAAGTTCTCTTGTCAAACTTTTTGCTCCACTTAATTTCTTTGTCAAGTTGTCGATTTAATTGGAGAGTTGTTCATCCGCAGAACATTTGAATAAATTATCTCTTGTTCAACCCTTTGCTGCAAAAGAAGAACCTGGATGTTCATTAAAGATCAAAATTTGGACAATATGTTGAATGCAGGTTGAAGGAGTGTTGTGATGAGTAATGTAGTATTTCCACGCTTTTGGTGCATGCCTGGAAATTGACAAACATGGAGGTCCAGATAGCTATTTGTCCAAGTGGAAAGCTGCTCTTCTTGGAAAGATGTTCTTTCATACCGAAGGAGCTTCTGTTCTAGAGACGATAAATCTTCTTATAAAAATAAGTGTGGTCTATCTAGGCATTTTGGAGGGAGATGAAAATTCTCCATCTCAAATGAATAAATCAAATTTTGGAGTACCATATGACATGAAGTTCTAATCTTCTGCCTCCACCACACCTTGGTGTTGAATTCCATTTAGAAAAATCAATGGTCCAGTTCAAATGGTATGGGAGAGGTCTATTTGAATGTTATCCAGAACGTAAAGCCGCTGCTCACTTGGGGACACATGAGACAAACGTAGGTAACATGCATTTACCCTGAATTGTTCTTAGGGAATGCGGAGGTACAACGGAAGTTAGGTGGGTGTCATTTCGAGGATGGCTTCGGAATATATATGATCATATAAGGAAGCTCTCCATTGATGCAAGTTAATGCTAGTTACCACACCAAAACCAAGTTTGATCAGGCAACACATAATAAGAAGCTCATTCGGGGAGGCGCCAATGAGGTACTTTTGTCTTATACCCTTTATTTAAAATTTTAAACCATCTAATGGCATTCTTCGTGGATCACAATTAATTAACGGGACGTGGGCGTAACAGGGGTTTTGTAACGGGACGTGGGCGTAACGGACGTGAATTATGAGGCACGGCGCACGACACTTGTTTTTTCATATTTTAAGTTTGTAAAAATTGTTATAAGTCATTTTTAGACTATTTTGACCCATCTTATTTATCAAGTAAACGCTGGTACATATGACTTTTATATTTTAGATAAATTTAAGTGCTCTATTAAACATAAACCTACATATATCTTGATTTGTACCACCACAACAATAAAGATTTTAATACATATTATCATAAATGAAAATCATATAAACTTTAACAAGTTTTTGCGATCATAATAAATGTTATGTGGTATTAATTCATCCCCACCACATTGAATGACGCACTAGTTAATCAATTTCATCATCCACATTATCATTTGTAATTTGAACATGAGTATAAAATATCTTTTATCCACTATACATCATCTTATTTTGTTAATAAAAAATATAAAATCTCCAAAAATCACATGTACAAATATATCTTATTCACTATACATCTTCTTATTTTGTTAATTAAGAAAAATGAAATTCTCTAAAACCCACATGTAATAATGTCTCTCTTCCACTATACATCATTTTATTTTGTTAATAAAAAATAAAATAAATAAAATACAAACATCACATGTATAAATATCTCTTTTCCACTATATTTTATCTTTTTTCCTTGTATTTTTTGCTTTTTCTACTTCATATGAGTAAAATTTTCCCCCTCTTATATTTTTGCTCAGTTAATTAGGGAAAGTGAAAAGAAAAAATCACACCAAACAGTTTATATTTCACATAAGAAAAGCATTAACCTAATTCCTTATTCATATTCACAATATAACCATACATAGCATAAAAACCAAAATAATAATAATAATTATGTAATGTTTCACATTTTTTTTTTCTCGGTTCATCAAAATACCTTTTGAAGTAAAAATGTGCGGCTTCAACGTTACATCGTCATTCTCATTGATTTAATTTGAAAATCCGGTAAGGGATGGTAACAACATTGTTTCGACTACAATTCCTAACTACGAACCACCTTCATTTCATCATCGTCGATAATATGGTCATACAAACTCTTAGAGGAGGCAGCGACTCCTTGCGAAACGTTGACTACCGTGCACGGCAGCGATGCGAGTCTGAACCCTCTCGAACTCGGAGATCTAGCAACGTAGAGATATGTCCGCAAAATTTTTTTTTTTCCTCATTAATCTGGCCGTAGCGGCCGTAGCAGGCGTCGCGGCCGCTGTAGTGGCTGTAACGGGCGTCGCGGCTGCTATAGCAAGCGTCGCGCCCGCTACGGCCGTGAATCGGGTTCAAAACGCTAAACCGGGGTGTAGCGGTATCGGGACACGCCGATACTGCTATAAAGCGGCAGCTACGGTGCCTAGCGGCCGCTTTTTAAAACCATGAATGGCATTCTTCCTGGATCACAATTAATTAAGGATTAACTTGACTTTATCCTTATATTCTTTTCTCTCTTTTTTTTTTTGTGTGTTTTCGTCCAAAGAATACCTTGCATTCGTGGAAACATTGTGCTCATGCCCATGCAGATCAAGCAGGTATTCAAGAAAATATTATGTAACTTCAAATTTGTAATCGAGCAACACACAGTGGCCTAATTTGTATGGACATGAGCATCGAGTCTCAGTGCCCATAGAGCACTGGAAGTTTTCCCCCTTCCAAGAGTATGGTGCTTAGATTAGCACTGCTGAACAAAATGTGTTCGCCTGCTGAATTCCTTCGTCCCTATTGTTTAATTTCAAAGCAAACAAATTTTGCTCTCGTCCCATGTGTGATTATATTTATCTTTTTTTATTTTTTGTGGCATTAAAGGTGGGCCTCAATCACAAGCATGTGGATCTTATTGAGGTACTTTCGTCTTATACCGTTTATTTAAAATTTTAAAGCATCTAATGGCATTCTTCGTGGATCACAATTAATTAAGGATTAACTTCATTTTATCCTTAAATTCTTTTTTTTTGTGTGTGTTTTCCTCCAAAGAATACCTTGTATTCGTGGAAACATTGTGCTCATGCCCATGCAGATCAGGCAAGTATTCAAGAAAATATTATGTAACTTCAAATTTATAATCAAGCAACACACATGGACGTGATTTTTATGAACATAAGCATTGAGTCTTAGTGCCTATGGAGCACTGGAAGTTTTCCCCCTTCTAGAGGTACGGCGCTCAGATTAGCACTGCTGAACAAAATGTTTTCACCTGCTGAATTCCTTCGTCCTTACTTTTTAATTTCCTTTGCAATCTAATTTTGCTCTCATCCCATGTGTGATTATATTTAACTTTTTTTATTTTTTGTGGCATGAGAGGTGCACCTTGATCACAAGCACGTGGATGATATTGCTGCTGTGCCATACTCTTTCTCCATCTGACTGTGTCCCATTGCTCGCTCGGGTTCTTGCCATGATATCTACAAATCCCAACTTCAGAACTAGTGGCTTGCTTGTTGGCTACAGTATTTTAATCATCTACTAGAGGGATGCTTTGAATTGGATCTGCAAGCCCTGCATCGGGATGTAATGGACCCTGTACTCTGATGCATTATATGGGTAGCATGCCCTTAGTATTAGGAGTTTTTAACTGGTTCCTAAAATCATGGTGATTTTTTGTCTCTGTTTCACCTCTTTAGATTCACTTAGCACCAGCGTTGTAAACTCGTGATCCTCTAACCTAACCCTAAAGTGTTGGGTTGGGTTTATCTTTTTAATTGTCATTGTTCAAGATAGGTGGGTTTTAAGGGTTTGTTTAGACTTATGGGTTTTTGCAGATAAGTACCGGAGCAAATTCGGAACTCGTTTTGGGGGAGAGGTGGGAACGATGTCTTCTAGGCATTTCTGTCCTTCCAATTTCCTCACTCCTTGGCTGTGGATTCAAGCCATCTGTCCAATCATTGTACAGAACCCGAATTTTATATCATTTTACTTTTAATTTCCATTCAAGTTCAGAACCTGTTTTCTGTCAATTGAAGTAGTTTTCTCTCATTTGATGGCAGTGCTATGTTTCCAATGACGATGCCTCTGCTTTCTGATCTCCATGCAGGCAATGCATATCTGTTCTCTGTGCTGAGGTAATGTTGGATCTCGACGGATCTATTTCATGTGATCTATGAAGGCATCAATGGCTTCTAAAATTGCTGCATGGGTAACGTAAACTCATTTACCTTTCTTACTAAACTCTAATTTTAAGGTAAAGGTTAGAAAAAAAAAATCATTTAGGGTTAAAGGAATTTTTTCACTGCATTACCTGTCTACTCAATATATTTAAATAAGTACATACTTATAATTATATAAACAATATATTATTATTTAATGTTTTCCATTTACCCATTTATTGTTCAGAATAAGGCAACTCTTTATCTATTACTCAGTAAGGTAGGATAGACATGCCTTTAGTTAGGGAAGTGCAAGTGGTCATTCGGATTGTTTGTGGACCTTTTCTCATCTGACCTATTTCGGTCTGGTAGGGGAAAAAGCTAACTACCGAATAAAGAATTAAGGAGAATAATCTGGGTCAATTGAGTTGGTCTTTACATCCCTATTTTACGACTTCAATATAATTGTAATAAGAATTGAAAGCCACCACTTTAAAGTAATTGTAATTTGAACCATTGAGGGCTAGAAACAATTCAAACATAATCCTACCACCACTTAAGTTACAAATCCAATAAAATTTTAGTTATAAGAAATTAAAATGTACTACAAAAATAGTTCCTAAAAGAGAAACATAAAATTTAAGGTTCATCCCTGTTTTATATTAATGCCTAGAAGCAATATTTAACTTAAATACTTAAAGAATTATTTAAAATAACAATATTACATTAGGGCGGTTGAATGGGTTAACCTAAAAATTTTGCCCAAAAATAGAACCAATCCAACGAGGAGCAAATCCAAAAAATCCCGATTATTTTAAGTTGGTTTTGTTGTTTTGTGTCAGGTTGAATTGATTCATGGTCTGTTTTTCAATATTTTTGCACTGTCCCATCTATAATTGAAAAAATATTTAGAAGATCCCCTTCGAGGTTTAAGCCATTTTTGGGTAGATGCATTATCTTTTCAAATTACTCATTTGGACCCTTTTAACTTTGAATTTACTTTAAATATGCTCTTTTTGTCCATCTTCAGTTCGAAGTTATGGCTAGTGGGAAGGGGGGGAATTCATCAAATCCTTTTCCCTCATCAAAGGGGGCTTCCTTTCCCCAACTCTCTCTCTCTCTCTCTCTCTCTATATATATATATATATATATATATATGTTTTCAAACAAACTTTGACCGAAGTAGCTGGTGATAAGAAGATTAAAATTTTATCGGTTGAAACCATTCAATCAGATGCAAGTTCGTAGGCTGGATGTACGAGAAAAGAAATGTCAGCAATTTTCTAGACATGGTGGATTCGTTCAATTTTCGGGCCCATTTGGTATGAAATCTCATATTCTCGGGAATGTGATGTCCGAAAATATAATATTTTTATTTCTCATACATTTAATCAAATTCTTTGGGTGACATTTTCCCCAACATATTTATCCCCAAAAATAATTAATTATGACTCAAAGCATAGCAAATTTTACCTCATACAAATATTAATTTTGAAGACGCAAATTAAATATAAAGTTTTTTAAACGTGTTATTTCCCATAAATTTTCCTAATATCCTAAATTTCAATATAAGAGACAGAATTAAACCAAATAAATAAATTTACTTATAACTGTAGCTTTGCTTATAAATTTCAGAACAATAATATATGATCTAAATAATGTCAGAAAATATTTAATATTAGTCTTAAATTGAAGATAAAATAGAAATGAATCTAACAATATATAAGTTATTCAGATACGAGCTTTGCAAAATAAATTAAAGGTATAAGAATCAACGAAAAAATTCAAAAAGAAAGTTAATACGAGTCAAAACCGGGGAGGGCTGTAGGAGGCCGAAGGGGGGAAGAAGATCAGGACGGGTCAGAAACCCTGCATATGCGTGGGTTCACAAATCTCTTGCACAGTCTAAATTAATATTTGTTGATATTTAATTTTCCTAATTTGTAATGCTCTTCCTATTTTTCTTGCCCTTTACTAATAAAATATATGAACTAAATGAGAACGGTGAAGAACTTTCAACGGACCAACTTTTACGTTCCGTTAATATTCTCTTTTGAAGAGCATATCATTAATAAATAAATCTGATTCATCGATTAATTTTTATTGTTATGTTATCCAAAGTGATTTATATATCAAAATTATTTTCATAATTCTTATTATCTTTGCTATTTGCATTACTTAGAGAAAAGAAAATGCATATAGACAACAAAAAAGAAAATAATAAAGAACTTATTTGTTCCTGAACTCGGAAAAGGAATTGTGTTATAGTGCTATTCCAGCGCAGCAGTGGACTATGTTTGGCAGAGTGGACATAGATTCAAGTTTATTACTCTATTCTGTTCAAATTGTTTCTAGATTGCTTGTTCAAACATTTCTGCTGTATTTTAAGTGTTCAAACCACATTATTCAAACTATTGTTCAAACTATTGTTTGAACGCTTTGTACTAGTCTGTTTGTATTTAAATCGGTTATTTTATATTCCGCATCTAACCATGGGTGATTGCAAAATCTTATTAACAAAGGATTTTCAAAAGGCATCCTATTAATCTCCCCTCTAGGCTGCTCAATAAGTGGTATCAGAGCAAGCCTCTTTCAAAAAGGATTTAACGATCCAAACAGTAAAGATCTCATGGTAGGCATGAACAACTACGCTGAAGGACAATCCGCAACTCCTCCACCATTCTTTGATGGTGCTGATTACTCATTCCGGAAAAATAGGATGGAATAGGTCCTACTTTCCATCAACATGGGATTATGGGACATCATCCAAAAAGACTACACAGAACCTACGATTAAAGAAACAGGCGAAGTTATAGGTGAGCACAAGGAAGTTCCAAAGCCCAAAAGTACTTGGACTCAAACTGAGGACAGTTTTACATTGAATGCAAAAGCCATCAATCTGCTATTTTGTGGACTTAGACAAAATGAGTACAACATAGTAAGTCAATTTTGAATAGCAAGAAAAATTTTGAGAATGCTAAGGGTAACTCATGAAGGTACAATCCAGGTAAAGCAAAACATGATCAATTATCTTATTCAGAATTATAAACTATTTAAGATGAAAAATGATGAAACAATTACTCAAATGTTTACATGTTTTACTAATATCTATAATGAGCTAAATGGTCTTAAAGGGAGTTTTTCTATTAGTAAACAGGTATAGAAGATAGTGAGATCATTGCCCAAAGAATGGGAGTCAAAGATTGTGGCTATCCAAGAAGCAAACAATCTTGATACTCTGCCATTGGAAGAGTTGAATAGGAAGTTGATGGGCCTGGCTATATCAAACCAGATTGCCCAAAGCTGAATAAAGAAAAGAAGATCTCAAAACATGAGAAATCTGAGAGGAATTCAAGATCATACAAAAAACTAGAAAAGTACAAGAAGTTTGACAACTATAAAAAGAAAAAGGCTATGGTGGCTGCATGGTCAAATTCAAGTGATTTAGATTCTGAAAGTTTAGACAGAAATGAGATACAACTCTATGTCTTATGGCACAAGATGAAAATGAGGTAAATGACACTCCCACTATAGATGAAGTATTAGAAGCATTTGATAAGTTATATGATAAGTATAAGTTTACTGTAGAAAGTTATGCTAGATATAAAGAAAAACATTGCAACTACATATCACATAATCAATATCATAAGATAAAAACTAAGCACAAACACTGAATTTCTCACAATACTCACATGGAATTGATTAGTGAAAGTGAAAAACTAAAAGCAACGGTTGTTGATCTATAAAAGGTTATATTTAAGTTTACAAGAGGTAGAGAAAATTTTGATGCCATGATGGGAAAACAAAGATGTGTATATGATAGATTAGGAATTGGGTATGAACTTAAAAGTATGAGAAGGCATATGAAAAGAAGTTTAGTGCTTCTGCTTGGAATTATAATACTCTTTTTATGAAATGCACTTACTGTGACCGTAGAGAACACCAAGAAAGGTTTTACATCTTTAGACCTCAAGATTGGACAGTGAACTAGAGGAAACACAATGTTAGAGGACCCAAAGTAAAATAGGCACCTAAGAGCACTGCAACAAATGATTGCACAAATAAATGGACGTCCACAACTGCTAATTCGAGAGGACCCGAAATGAAATAGGCACCTAAGGCAACAGTTGTTTGTAACAGGTCATGTTCAAATCAGCAATGAATGGTTCCTCGACAATGGATGCTCACGGCACATGACTGGAAATCGCAACAAGTTCTCCAATTTAAAGCCCTTCGATGGAGGTAATGTCGAGTTTGGAGACAAGTGAATAGGTAAAATTGTTGTAATTGGCACAATCAAGGTATCATTTTCATTATCTATAAATAATCTGCTCATAGTTAAAGGTTTGAGATATAATTTATCAAGTATCAATCAGTTTAGTGACAAAGGATATAAAGTTATATTTTATTTTGATATTTGCACTATTGAAAAAAATGATACTAATCAAATTGTTTTGATAAGAAAGAAAAATCAAAATGTTTATACTTGCAATCTAAATAAGACTGTTCCATCTATCAAGTGTTTTGTTGCAAGTGAATAGAGTGCAACTCTCTGGCATAAAAGATTGGGATCTATCAACACTAATCTAATCTCCGAAGTTACTAGGAAAGAGCTTGTCCGAGGTCTTCCAAAACTCAGTTGGAAAAATGAAGGAAAATGTGAAGCATGTGCAAATGGAAAGCAAACCAAGAGTTCATTCAAAAGAAAGAAACATGCTTCAACATCAAGACCTTAGAACTGCTACACATGGACTTATTTGGTCCGACCAGAACTGAAAGTCTAGGTGGTAAACTTTATGCCTACGTAGCTATAGATGGTTTTACTAGAGTTACTTGGGTGTTATTTCTTAGACATAAAAATGATGCATTCTTTGAGTTTAAGAAACTTGCATTAAAGTTAAAAAATGAGAAAGGTATGAGCATTGCATGCATCCGTAGCGATTATAGTAGAGAATTTGATTTTGAAGGTTTTGATAGCTTTTGTGATCTACATGGTATTTATTATAATTTTTTTGCTCCACATGCGCCTCAACAAAATGGTGTGGCTGAACATAAAAATAAAACTTTAATATATCTTGCACGCGCTATGTTAAATGAGCATAATACTGCCAAACATTTTCGGATAGAAACCATTAATACTGCATGTTATATTTCTAATAGAATTTTGCTTAAAACTATCTTGCATAAAACCCCTTATGAACTATGGAAAGCATATAGAGTGTTTAACTCTAATTCTAAAACTATAAAAGAAAGTATTAATGTTACATTTGATGAATCTCCGATATTAACCAATGTTACTGAAAATGAAAGTCTAGAACAGGTGTTTCAGATCTCAAAAGAACTATCAGAGAAGGTTCAAATAGAAGATCAAACGGATGTTCAAATAGAAGATCAAACAAAGGTTCAAACACGAGTTCGAATAGATATTCAAGCAGAGGATAGAACAAATGATCAAACAAATGTTCAAACAAAACCTCATAATGTTTGAATTGCTGAGGAAGTTGAACCAAAGAGGAAATCCACGTACAGTAGAGTTTGTGATTCAAAATACTTAAATAATGATAATGTCATTGGGAATCCAACTTAACGAATGACAAGGTTGGTAAGTAAAGATAAAAGTATGTATGCTTTTGTTTCAATTATTAAGCCTAAAGAAGGAACTCTTGCAATTCGAGATGAAATTCTGGCTTCTAGCCATGCAAGAGGAATTGAATCAATTCGAGCACAACAAGATATGAACCTTAGTTGACAAGCTCAATAATACATTGGTGGTAGATACAATATGGGACAAAGCTAAACTTATTGCGCAAGGCTTTTCCCAAATTGAGGGAATTGATTTTGATGAAACCTATGCACCAGTAGCTCGTTTAGAATCCATTAGAATTTTGTTATCTTATGCTTGTTATAAAGATTTCAAATTGGTTCAAATGGATGTCAAAAGCGCATTCCTGAATGGTGAAATTAATGAAGAAGTGTACTTTGAACAACCACTAGGGTTTGAACATGAGGAGTATCCAAATCATGTGTTCAAACTATCCAAAACACTAAATGGATTGAAGTAAGCTCCAAGGGCTTGGTGTGAAAAGCTAAGTGGTTTTCCACTGGAAAATGGATTTAAGAAAGGTAAAATGATATCACATTATTGACAAAGTTCAAAGGTAGTGATATCTTACCTTTTCAAATTTACTTTGATGATATAATTTTTGGATCTACTAATCATATTTTATGTCAAGAATTTGCTGAAAGTCTGAGTAGCAAATTTGAAATGAGCATGATGGGAGAATTAAATTTCTTTATTGGATTTCAAGTAAAGTAAATAGCTCAAGGGGTCTTTATCAGTTGAACAAATTGCATCGAAGATATACTTAAGAGATTTGACATGGGAGATCACAAAGACATATCTACACCAATAAGTACCAGCTTAGAGATCTTAATGGTATTAATGTTGATACAAAAATGTATCGAGGTATGATTGGATCTCTTCTATATCTTACTACATCTAGACCAGATATTGTGTTTGTTGTGTGTCTTTGTACACGCTTTCAAGCTAATCATAAGCAGTCACATGTTTAAGCAGTGAAAAGAATTCTCAAGTATTTGAAAGGTACTTTAGATTTTGGTCTTTGGTAGCCAAAATGTTCAAACCTAGAATTGACATGTTTTTGTGATGCTGATTTTGCTGGATATAGAGTAGATTGTAAAAGCACTAGTGGCATGTGTCAATTTCTTGGACACTCATTTGTTAGTTGGTCTAATAAAAAGCAAAATAATGTTTCAATATCAACTGTTGAAGCTGAATATGTAGTAACTAGTCTTGTATGTTCTCAAGTGCTTTATATGGAACAATTCTTGTTGGATTAATATGAGTGCTATTAGTTTAATCAAAAATCCTGTTTTACACTCCCGCACAAAATACATTGATGTTAGACATCATTTTTTTAAGAGATCATCAAAACAAAAGGGATATTTCATTACATTTTATAAATTTTGAAGGTCAACTTGCGGACATCTTTACAAAACCCCAAACAAAAAATACTTTTTGAATTTTATAAGTGTGGAATCTTCTATCCTTTATAATTGTATTAGATATTCTCTGGAGATTCTCTCACATCATCATTTAAAAACCAATAAGGATATTTTTTGTTTCCCGCACCAAAATTTTTTATACTACTTAAGGGTCAGAGATGCTTCAGTTCTTTAGCATTGTCTTATCTCTCCTCAACTCAGGAAACCTTAATTCTCTCTGAACTGTGGCTGCCTGAGCTATCCAAATCTGTTCATAAGGATGAAGAAATCTGCACAAAAGAAGAGCACCTCAATCAACCATGGACTCCTCTTGAAGCAAGTTGAGAAAATCTCTTCTAGGTCTGATGAAGATATCATAGGCTTTGCTAGCAAGCTTTCAGACTATAAGGTCTTTATTCATGGAACTTTAGCATTCTATTAGAATCATGATTTTCTTCTAGAGTTTGTGTATCAGAACTGGATGCCCTTGCTTGTGCATCCTACTGCTATGCATCCGGATCCGGATCTGGTGAATGAGTTTTATAAGAATTTAACTGACAAGGTAAGTCATCAGAGTTTTATAACTACTGTTCGAGGAGTAAAGATAAAGCTTGATGTGGCTAAGGTTTGCAAGATTCTTGGTGCTCTGAATGAGGGTTTGTTGATTGATAATGTGTTCGCTCTTTGTAGAAAATAATTTTCTTCACGTATGCCAGAAGAAGTGGTGTTCGGTCATCCACTAGAGAAGAAATCATTTTATGTGTTCAGTTCTTTGTCTCACAAAATCAGAGTAGGTGCTTATATTCTGAAATAAACTCTGAACTAGAGAAACTATAGAAGAGAAACTAGAAGCAAGATGGATTTGTTTCTACAGGCTTGTCTGTTTAAAGGAATATGACCTAACATTGGCAGTTACTTGGTGAGCAAAATACTTGGCTGTAATAGGCCAAAGCAGGGTTTTGCTTTTGGTGCCTATATTTTATCCATGCTCTTGTTCCATTGAAAGGATAAACTATCTTCAGGGCTGACATCTTTGATGAGTCAGATGTTCAACATCTATTCCCTAAATTTAGGACTCCAGTTCTAGAGAAATCAATCGGTCGTATTTATACCGAGGCCAAAGGACTGACTGTTAATGATGAAGACTCTGAAGAAGAAGAAGAAGCAACAGTAGAAGAGGAAGAAGATGAAGAAGAAGAAAAGAGAAGAAGAAGCAGAAGAGGAAGAAGTAGAGGTTGAAGAAGTCTAGGGTAGTGGTGCTGGCAAAAGTCAAGAGTCTGTAGAGGAGGAACCTGAGGAGGATCCATCTCCTTTGATCAGGAAAAGGAAATTTATCATCCCTGATGAGGATGTGTACTATAAGTCTGCGGATAAGTGACCCAAACTACAAGTCAAAAAGGGAACTCTCCCAACCTCATCCAAAGCCAAGTTTCCTGGTACTTTCAGTGCTGCACCTCAGGGGGAGGACACTCTACAAGGACCAACAACATCTGCTACTCCATCTCAGACACGTTCTGTCACTAGAAATTCCTTGGTTTTTTCCATCAACAATCTGGAATTTGCTTTGCAACAAGCCTTTGACTCATCTATTAACACTTCTTTCACTCAGTTGGAGTTGGAAGGGTGCCTCACTCAGCTGGATGTCAAGGTTATTACGGCATTGAATGAAGGGAACAGACGCTTGATAGCTGTTGAGAAGGAGGTAAAGGACTCCACCACCATAATGAAAGACTTTTTCCCCGTCTTTTTGCTAATGTCAAAGGGGGAGAAGTGATAGTGGTTTGAGGGATATGAAGACCTTGGATGGTGATAGTGGTGGTGATGAGATGATGGTTTGGGAGAACACACACACACACACACACTTTACTTTACTTGTCATTGCGGTGTTTAAACAATTATTCTGTTACTCTACTACATTTGTGTTTTGCTTATCTTACTTGATGCTTTAAACTTTTATTGCTCTAAACTTAAATTTTTTTCCTAATTTCTACTATGATATTCTGTTTAAACTACTAACTATTTGTTGTTTAAACTATGTTCAAACCTTGTTTAAACTTTGTTTATATTAGTTTTGTTTAAATTATCTACTTCGATTGAATTATCGTTATTCTAGATTACAAATTGCTCACGAATTATCATATGATTTTTTTGTGTATTTGCCATCATCAAAAATAGGGAGATTGTTGACCCATGGCCCCGTGGATTTGATTTTAATGATGCCAAACTTGTAATACTAATATATTTACATGAAGTTTATTTCTATTTTCGGGATATGTATTAAAAGGGAATATAGTTAGAATATTTGAAGAGCAAGATTTTTGATAGATTAGATAGGATATTATTGTAAGTCTATTTGTGACACCCCCGCCTCTCACTCCTTTTGGCAAGACCGCGGGTGCGTCAAGTTCAATTAAACTAGCAAAGGGAACAATAACACAATACTATGTTTAATAAATCATGTTATGGTAAACTTGTAGTTTCAACATCCATACGAAGGGGTACGATCCACTAATAACTAGAAGATTTGATAAACTTCTATTACAGAACATGTTTCATAAAAACATACTTTGTCTAATCTTATTAAATAACATCCTTATGGTTTTAACAAAAGCAACAACTTAGATCAAACTTAACCAAAAGCAATTCCCTTGCCCTTCCTATTACTCGCTTTAATCTGCTCAGATAACCTGGTAGGTTAAAATAGTAAACATCAGTGGCAAATACTCAATAGAAAACTTATAACGAAGAATGTCTATTAGGTTATATCATGTGCAAATGATATAACAGTTTCAAATAGATAAATCAACACAAATGACTCATGAGTGAAAGGGTGTAGGGGTCATTCCAACAAATGTTGAGCAACACAACCATCCAATAACTCCAACAATTCAACTCAACCACAAACACTGAGAAACCGCAAAGTTGTGAACGTTTTAGCTAAACATAGTTAGTTATGCTCTAACCTTAGGACTATAGCATGCAATCCCTAACAGTTTTGTCTAATGGATCCATTGACCGCCAGTATAGGCAAAAGGTGTACCTTGTTCAACCCAAGTACGAGGTCCAACAGCTCCGTTCATCTCAGTTTAACGCAAATCAACAAATAACTTTAGGCATTCAAGAAAAATAGAGATGAACACCCAGTAACACGAACAAGACTTAAAAACAACACAAGCCTCGCGTACGATTCCAACAAGGACTATCGGAGTGACAACTCACATGGCAGCCATCAAAAGCTCCCAACCAAACACTAACAAGGTTCAACAGAACACAAAAATAATCAATCATTCATGAGAATCAATTAATTCTTAATCATCTCACAAAACATTTAACTAGCCAACACTTTGGCAAAAACAATGACCTCGAGTAGAAATACTATAACTCCTTCCAGAGTATTCAAATGGTATTACTCTTTAAAGATAAAAGTTAGTTAACTTTATTATCTAAAACTTTCATGTTGAACACTTCACAAAATTTGATCTCTAGAAAGGCCAATCGGGCCAACACAGTAGTTGCATAGATCTGGTCACTAAAACCCAGTTTTGACTAGTTTCAAAAATACAGAGACAACTTCTGATACACACCCTTTCTTAGGTTTTAGCCAAAACAAAATACCTAGATATGAAATAGAGTTACAACTTCTTTCTTAACCTCAAAGAGTGATTCATACTCTAGATATGTAGAATAGGGCAAAAAGTGACTAACTACAGTTTTGGAATATGCAGAATACCAATTTAGACACCTAGAATTAGAAATGATACAACTTCTGCTATAGGGCTTAAAACATTTTGACTCCAGAAGAGAAAGTTTAAAGAGCTTAAGGACGCACAATTCTTATTTTGGTTATTCTTATAAAATCAGCTATTTTGGTTATTTTGGTTATTCTTAAGGACGCACAATTCTTGAAACCATGCCTCACTCTCGCTTTCGAGAATCGAAGTTTTCTCCACCACCTCAGTATACCTTTTCAATTGGAACATTGTCATTCTTCCCTTAATTGAAGATTTCAGTCCTTGCTCAAACCTCCTTGCTTTTCTTGTATCAGTACTAACTTGATCTGGTACAAAGCGTGCGAACTCATTAAAACGAGCTGTATACTCATTAACTGTTATTTTTCCTTGGGTAAGTGCCAAGAAATCCTCTTCCATCTTATCTTTGACGTTATCAGGGAAATACTGCCCTCGGAAAAGCTCTTTAAATCGGTCCCTAACTTCTAACACCTCCCACTAGTGTCGTGCTTCCCCTTTCAGCATTATTGTCGTATAAGGCACCTTTGAACCTTCATCGCATCGTAGGACTCCAAAAATTTTCTCTACCTCCTGAATCCACTTATTGGCTTTTATGAGGTCATGGGTTCCTTTAAACTCTGGGGGTTGCAGTTCCCTAACTTATTTATAGGTTGGTGGCCTACACCCTTCAACAAAAGGAATAGTGGGTACTATCATTTGTTGCGGTGCTAGATTGTTCCTCATCATATTTATCAATTCAAATAGAGTCGTTGCTATTCCTGCAGCATTTTCAGGTTGATTTGCATGGCTAGCATTACCTCGCGATTGAGCGGCAGGGCTCTCCTCTATCTGCGGTGGGCTTCTCACTTGGTTCCTAGTGTTTACCATCCTATCAATATTCCACACATGTTTGTTTAGGGTATGTAGATACTAAACAAAATTCTTAAAAGAATAGATAACACGACTCAATAATGCACCAGAATATTAGTCACTAATTCACATATATAAACATGGTAACATACAGCTTCCAACAAAAGGATAGCAGTTAATGTACAGCCAAAAAGTTGCTTCCTCATCAAAACAACCTAAAAGTCTTGTCATACAAACCATGCCACCATAGGGCTACATACAAAAGTAGGACTAGCTTATATATATATATATATATATATATATAAGTCCATCCATGGCTAAGCTACCTCCTAGCCTAACTATACACAAAAGACTAACTACGCAGCAAGCTCAAATGCTCGAGGAACGGTGGTATGTCCTCCTAGGCGCTGATATCTAAACTAGCTGGGCCCTCCGCCATGCCTGTCTCATATAATACATCACATCACGCTCTAGGCTCCATATATATTGCTCCTAACAGTCCAAGGTACCTCGGAGGTACTCATTGTCTCCATGTAGAGACAACACCTCCTCCAATACATACCCAGAGCGAGGAGTAGAGCTAGATCCAATCATAATACATTGTGGCATGACAGGCAATGGATAGTAAGACGGTAGTGTCGAACTGCTCGGTAGACTAGTCCGTGATGAGCCTGCCTGGTATGCTGCAGCAGCTAACGCTGTGGCGTAAGTGTCTTGGCTAGGAAATGTGCGTATACCTGTTGGGGCCATTCGTTGAGGTGGCATCATGATCGGGACCTCAACATGTGCCTCGGTGACAACTGTGGGAATCGTCTCATCATCATCGATACTATGCTCCTCTGAGTTGGAGCTGGGGTTGCTGCCAACTCCTATCTCCTGCTCCTCCTCCGAATCCTCCTCGAGGTCCTCCTCCGGGTCCTCCTCGGGGTCCTCCTCTGGATCCTCCTCGGGGTCCTCCTCTGGATCCTCCTCTGGATCCTCCTTATACATGTCCTCAGCAAACCCATTCTCTACCACACCGATATGTGAAGGTGAATTTGGGTCAAACTCATCCACTGGCTCACTTTTTACTTCAAGGTCAAGGAAATTGTCTACAAAGCCATTTGCCATATGTACGAACGTGTGACACTGTCAGTACATAGGTGTAAACTTAATTGAAATAGACAATTAAATATAACTAACTCTACTTAAACAACTAAGTCTACAACTTATTCATAGCAATCTAATTCAACAAGCAATTAACTCGTTCTTACTTGACCAATTACCTAGACCCGTGATCTTAACCTGGTCCTAGCGACTTAAGGTATCTTATACAAACCGTATCAAAGGATCTCAACCGAGAACCTAAAACCTCTAACCTAGGCTCTGATACCAAGCTGTGACACCCCCGCCTCTCGCACCTTTTGGCAAGACCGTAGGTGCATCAAGTTCAACTAAACCAGCAAAGGAAATAATAACACAATATTATGTTTAATAGATCATTCTATGGCAAACCTGTGATTTCAACATCCATGCAAAAGGGTACAATCCACCAATAACTAGAAGGTTTGATAAACTTCTATTACAGAACATGTTTCACAAAAACATACTTTGTCTAATCTTACTACATAACATCCTTCTGGTTTTAACAAAAGCAACAATGTAGACCAAACTTAACCAAAAGTAATTCCCTTGCCCTTCCTCTTACTCGCTTCAACCAACTTAGCTAATTCGGTATCACCGGGTAGGTTCAAAAAACAAACATGAGTGACAAACACTCAGTAGAAAACTTATAACGAAGAACGTCTACCAGGTTATATCATGTGCAAATGATATAATAGCTTCAAATAGATAAATCAACACAAACGACTCGTGAGTGAAAGGGTGCACGGGTCATTCCAACAAATGTTGAACAACATAACCATCCAACAACTCCAACAATTCAACTCAACCACAAACACTGAGAGACTGCAAAGTCATGAACGTTTTAGCTAAACATAGCTAGTTATGCTCTAACTTTAGGACTATAGCATGCAATCCCCAACAGTTTTGTCTAATAGATCCATTGACTGCCAACATAGGCAAAAGGTGTACTTTATTCAACCCAGGTACAAGGTCCAACGGTTCCGTTCATCTTAGTTCAACGCAAATCAACACATAACTTTAGGCATTAAGAAAAATAGAAATGAACATCTAGCAACACGAACAAGACCTGAAAACAACACAAGCCTCGTGTACGATTCCAACACGGACTATCGGAGTGACAACTCACATGGCAGCCATCAAAAGCTCTCAACCAAACACTCACAAGGTTCAACAGCACACAAAACAATCAATCATTCATGAGAATTAATTAATTCTTAATCACCTCACAAAACATTTAACTAGCCAATACTTTGGCAAAAACAGTGACCTCGAGTAGAAATACTACAACTCCTTCCACAGTATTCAAATGGTATTACTCTTTAAAGATATTAGTTAATTAACTTTATTATCTAAAACTTTTATATTGAACACTTCACAAGATTTGATCTCTAGAAGGGCCAATTAGGCCAACCCAGTAGGTGCACAGATTTGGTTAATAAAACCTAGTTTTGACTAGTTTCAAAAATGCAGAGACAAAGCAAAATACGTAGATATGAAATAAAGCTACAACTTCCTTTTTAACCTCAAAGAGTAATTCACACTCTAGATATGTAGAATAGGGCAAAAAGTGACTGACTGCAGTTTTGAAATACCCAAAATACCAGTTTCCATACCTAGAATTAGAAATGCTACAACTTGGGCTTGAAACATTTTGACTCCAAAATTGTGCCTTCTTGAAGGTGTCCAGCACTGTGTGCCGGTGCATACATTTTTGCACGAAAAATATAATTTGCTCGTGAAGGCCCCATGGCAAAGAGTGTGATGAGTTCAGTGGCTTGGTGCTACAAATAAGGGTTTGTGCATTTTGTGAGTTCGTGCCTTCTAGAAGGTCTACATTTCTATGTGCCAGCATGAACATTTTTGCATGAAAAATAGAAGTCGCTCGTAATGCCCCCACTGCGAGGAGCACGAGAAGTTCAGTGAGTGAGTGCTAAAAATAGAGGTTCGTGCGTTATGTGAGTTCATGCTTTCTGGAAGGCTTGCAGCTCATGTGTCGGCACAAATTTTTTGCATGAAAAACAGAATTCGCTCTTAAAGCCACCAATGTGGTGAGTGCAATAAGTTTAGTGGATGGGAGCTAAAAATAAAGGTTGGTGCATTTTGTGAGATTGTGCCATCTTGAAGGTCTCCCGCACCATGTGTAAGTACAAACTTTTTTGCATGAAAAATAAAATTTGCGCTTAATGCCCCAGTTGTGAGGAGTGCGATGAGTTGAGTGGTTCGGTGCTAAAAATAACGGTTCATGCCTTTTAGCAGGTTTACAGCCCTGTGTGCTGGCACGAACTATTTTGCACGAAAAATTGAATTTGCTCGTAATGTCCCCATGCAGCAAGTGCGATGTGCTTATTAGATGGGCGCTAAAAATAAAAGCTGGTGCCTTTCTTGAGTTCGAGGCTTCAAAAAGTTTTCCAGCTCCGTGTATCGGTGCGAACTTTTTTGCACGAAAAATAGAATTTGCACGAAATGCCCCCATTGCCACGAGCGAGATGCGTTAAGTGGGAAGGTGCTAAGAATAAAGGTTCATGCTTTCCACGAGTTCGTGGCCTTTGAAAGGTTTCCAGCTCCGTGCGCCGGCACAAACTTTTTCGCATGAAAAATAGAGTTTGCTTGTAATGTTCCCATTACATGGAGCGTGACGAGTTCAGTGCGTGCGCACTAAAAATATTGATTTGTGCGTTTCGCAAGTTCATGCCTTCAAGAAGCCCTGCAGCTCTGTGTGCCAGCATGAACTTGTTTATATATAAAGTAGAATTTGCTCGTAATGCCCCATCGTGACAAAAGCGACGAGTTTAGTAGGTAAGCTCTAAAATAAAGGTTCGTGTGTTTCACGAATTCGAGCCTGCCGGAAGGTTTTCGGCTCTGCTCGTATTGCCCCCATTGCGAAGAGCGTGATGAGTTCAATGGGCGAGTGCATTCTAAAAGGTTTGCAGCTCCGTGTGCTGGCACGAGCCTTCTTTAACGGAAAATAGAATTCGCTTGTAATGCCCCCATTGCGAGGAGTGTGAGAAGTTGAGTGGGTCGGTGCTAAAAATCGAGGTTCGTGCGTTTTGCAAGTTCGTGCCTTTTGGAATGTTTGCAGCCCGTGTGCCAGTACAAACTCTTTTGCATGAAAAACAGAATTTGCTCTTAAAGCCCCCAATGCATTGAACGCGATGAGTTTAGTGGATGGGAGCTCAAAATAAAGGTTGGTGCGTTTTGTGAGATTGTGCCTTCTTGAAGGTGTCTAGCACCGTGTGCCGGTGCAAAAATTTTTGCACTAAAAATATAATTTTCTTGTGAAGCCCCCATGGCAAAGAGCGCGATGAGTTCAGTGGTTGGGTGCTACAGATAAGGGTTTGTGCGTTTTGCGAGTTTGTGTCTTCTAGAAGGTCTACATTTCCGTATGCTGGCATGAGCTTTTTTGCATGAAAAATTGAATTCGCTCGTAATTCCCCCATTGCGAGGAGTGTGACAAGTTTAGTGGGTGGGTGCTAAAAATAGAGGTTCGTGCGTTTTGCGAGTTCATGTCTTCTGGAAGGCTTGCAGCCAGTGTGCCGGCACAAACTTTTTGCATGAAAAACGAAATTTGCTCTTAAAATGCGGTGAGTGCAATGAGTCTAGTGGATGGGCGCTAAAAATAAAGGTTGATGCATTTTGTGAGATTATGCCACCTTGAAGGTCTCCCGCACCGTGTGCCAATATGAATTTTTTTGCAGGAAAAATATAATTTGCATGTGATGCCCCCATTGCGGAGAGCGCGATGTGTTGAGTGGGTGGGTGCTAAAAAAAAAGGATTGTGTGTTTCATGAGTTCGTAGCTTCTAATAGGTTTCCAACTCCGTGTGCTGACATAAACTTTTTTGCTTGAAAAATAGAACTTGCTCGTAGTTCTCCTACTGTGATGAGTGCGATGAGTCGAGTGGGTGGGCGCTAGAAATAACTATTTGTGCATTTCGTGAGTTCGTGCCTTCTAGATGGTTTCCAATTTCTTGTGCCAACATGAACTTTTTTGTATGAAAAATAGAATTTGTGCTTAATGCCCCAGTTGCAAGGAGCACGATGAGTTGAGTGGGTAAGTGCTAACAGTAACAGTTCCTGCGTCTGGCGAGTTCGTGCCTTTTAGGAGGTTTGCAGCCCCGTGTGCCTGCACAAACTATTGTGTGCAAAAAATAGAATTTGTTCGTAATATCCCCATTACGGTGAGGGCGATGTGTTTATTAGATGGGCGTTAAAAATAAAGGCTCGTGCGTTTCGTGAGTTTGATGCTTCAAAAAGGTTTCCAGCTCCGTGTATCGGTACAAACTTTTTTACACGAAAAATATAATTTGCTCGAAATACCTCCATGGCCACGAGCGAAATTAGTTGAGTGGGAAGGTGCTAAGAATAAAGGCTCATGCTTTCCATGAGTTCGTGGCCTTTGAGTGGGTGTGAGGTTGGGGAAACACTTGTGAGTGTTTTGTGCTGCAGCCACGAGGTGTTGTCGAGCATCCGAGCGTGATTTGTGGTGATTCGTGGTGGTGTTTCGTGATTGGTATTCGTGGTGCTGTTGCATTTGGTGGCTATGTTTGCTGCTTATGCTTGAGTTTCTGCAAGATTCTTCATGTTCTTGGAGCGACAAAAAGGTGCTTACTTGCGTAACTTGTATTTATTATTCTTATTTGTTTTAGTCGGTGAGACTATTGTAATAAGTTCGTCAAACCTAGTGAAGGTGAGACAACTTCGTGATTGGTCAGTGAGGCCTTGTATTGCCCTAGTGAAGGGTTGTACCGTGATTATAGTGATTTCGTTGGTGAGGGTAGTGAACCCGAATCAGCCAGTGGACGTAGGTCGCACGCATTGTGTAGCCGAACCACGTATATCTTGTGTTTGCGATTGCTTGGGTAGTTTGCTTGCATTATTCTTGCGATAACAAGTGAATTAGGTTGACGAATGCAAAAAGGAAAGAATTTTTAAAGGAGCACTGATTCACCCCCCCTCTCAGTGCTCGTATTGGGACTAACAATTGGTATCAGAGCTACGTTAACATTGAAGGGTTTAACAACCTGTTAGATCGTTTGCTCGCAACAACAAGGTGTGAGATGAATTATTCCGACTGTCGGCAAGATGGGTGTTCCCTTGTTTGATGGTTCCAACTGCCCAAGTTGGAAGAGTCGTATGAAGAAGCACTTGGGTGCTTTAAGCATGGAAATCTACAACTGTGTTCTTAATGTTGGCTACACTCCCCTTGCTAAAGATGCGGTTTGGACGGAAGCTGACAAGAAGGTGTTTGAAATTGATGCTAGAGCTTCGAATGCAATTCTATCTGCCCTTAATGAAGCTGAATTCTCAAAGGTGAAAAATTGCAAGATGGTGAAAGAAACGTGGGACAAGCTTGAGAACATCTACGAAGGTGATAGCAAGGTCAAAGAAGCAAATTTGCAAATCTACTGATGTAAGTTTGAGCAACTAAGGATGAATGAGGAAGAAACTATTGAACCATATTTCAATAGGGTAATAGAGATTGTCAATTGTATCCGCGGCTGTTGAGAAGACATGACTGATGCTATTGTGGTAAAGAAGATTCTAAGATCTTTACCCGACTCATATGATCCAAAAGTTTCATCCTTGGAAGAAAAAGACTTGGACACACTCTCTTTGGACACACTACAAAGCATATTAATTGCATATGAGATGAGGCGTGCAACGGCTAGAACTTCGAGCAAAGCTACAACAGTTAAAGAAGTTGCTTTCAAAGTTGTGAACAAATTCAAGGTACAAGGAGATTCTAGCTCATCTCAAAATCATGCATCCATTGAAGAAGATGAGAATGTAAAGGCGTTTATCTCAAGGAACTTCAAGAAGGGAACCGGAAAGTACAAAGGAAACTTCCTTTTAAGTGCTTCAAGTGTGGTAAAATTGGCCACTGTGCTCTGGATTGTCTAGAAAATATTAAAGATGGAAGTGACGATGAGAAAGAAGACAACCACAAGAAGAAGAAGTCCCAGAGGTATAAAAAGAAAGGTTATTCTTCGAAAAACGTCAAAGCATTGAAAAATCTCCTTAGCAAAATCCTAGAAGGCTCCAATTCATCCAGCGAAGGAGAATCCGAAGATGAAGAGCACATCGCATTCATGGCCTCCGAGATGCAAGAAGATTCTACGGCAGAAGATGAGAATACTGAGGTCGACAATGCAAGGAGAGATTGAAAGATGTATTGTTGTTGTTTCTCAGCTCAAAAAAGAAAAGAAAGCGTTGAAGCAAGATAAAGATAAGCTAGTCAATGAAGTGGGAAGGCTAAAAATCCAATGCGAAGAACATGCAAGGATTAGTGATGATCTCACCATCGAGCTAAACGGAAAAGCTACCTACATCGACAAACTTAAATGAGAGTTCTGCACCATCAAACAAAAGGCTAGTGAACAAATGAAAGCATTGAAAGTTAGCTCTTCTCTTGCTTTCAATGATGGTTCGAGCTCTAGTACTGCCGTGTTGAATAATCAAAACGAGGCCACACGAAAGCTCAATAAGTGTCTTGGATTGCAAAGACCTCACTCGCTTGGGAGACAAGGGATTGGCTTTGAGTAAGATAACTCCAAAACCTCAAAGACCACTACCTTTGTAAAGGAGAAGATTGCAAGGGAGGCAGAGGCTAGAAAAAAGATTCCTACGAGGCTTCCCAAATTCGATATCTGCAACACCGAACCCGACGAGTTCCAGTAGCCGAAGCTTAAGCGGAAAACCATTCATGTGGCGGCATTCAGAGGATATTGCTACTCCTACGGCGTTTACGGGCATATGGCAAGGAATTGCCGGAGAAGGATGGTAGCAAGGACAACGGATAACTCCTCCTCTGAAAACTATACAATCGGTTCCAGGTACTTGAACAAAAGGAGAGAGTTATTTGCCATAGATGCAACTATGTGGGGCATTACGCTCGAAATTATATGACATTCATTCCAAGTCCTTACAAAAATGGAATAAATAGTCAAGTGCAGCAAAGTGCAGCAAAGTGCGCAAAAGATGCCAAAACCAATCAAGAAGTTCAAAAAGAAGGCCATCGCAGTGGAACGATGTGAAAAGGTGAACATGGTGGAAGTTGCACTCAAGGCAACTACAAAGAATTCATGTTGGATCCTCGATAGCGGTTGCAGCCGACATATGACGGGTGATGAGAAGCTACTCTAAAGTGCTACTGATGCTACAAGTGGAAAGGTAAAATTTGGCAACAATGACTCTTTGAAAATTAAAGGAAAAGGGGTTGCCAAAATCAATGGGGCAAAGTTTACATCTATGGAGGTCCTGCTTGTCGAAGGCCTCAAATGAGTGTTAGCCAACTATGTGAATTGGATCATGAAGTGGTATTCACAAGTAAAGGCCATACAGTGAAGAAGGCCGGAAGCACAATCGTGGTGGCAAAGTGCTCAAGAACGGAAGGTAATTTGTACCAACTAGGAGACAAAGATGACACTTGTTTGATCGGCATGGAAAATCAAAATCAACTATGGCATCGATGATTTGGGCACATAAATCAAAAGAGCATAAGAAAATTGTCCATATAAAAGGCGGTCAGTGATCTTCTAGAAATGAGACGGGACAGAGAAATCATTTGCAAAGCATGTCAAAAGGGGAAGATGGCAAAATTCCCTCATAGAGTGAAAGAGCATAATTCTTCTAGCTTGCTGAGCCTAGTATACACGGACTTGTGTGGACCTATGCGAAACAAAGTTACAAACGGCGAATTATATTTCATGTTGCTGATAGATGATTATAGCCGCATGACATGCATTATACATCTCTATAATAAGAATGAAGCGTTTAAAGGCTTCAAAAGCTATAAGAAATGGGTGGAGAAACAGTTCGGAAAGAAGATCAAAGCATTAAGGTCCGATCATGGTAGCGAATTCACATCCAACGAATTCGAATCATATCTGGCAAACCATGGCATCATACATCAGTGATCGAGTGTGAGAACACCTCAACAAAATGGTGTTGTCGAAAGGAAAAATAGAGCCATTATTGAAATGGTAAGGACGATGCTAATCGAGAGCAGTGTTCCGGTGAAGTTTTGAAAGGAAGCTACCGAAGCAGCGGTGTACTTGCAGAATCGAACGTTGTTGCGGCCTAAGTCTAACAAGACTCCATATGAGATATGGAATGGAAGAAAGCCTACCGTGGAATACTTTAGAGTATTTGAGAGTCCTTGTTTCATCAAAAACAAGGATGAGTCGCCCAGAAAATTCGAGGAAAGAGCTAACGAGGGAATCTTTTTCGGCTACTCCCAAAAAAGCAAAGCCTACGTATGCTATAATAAAAGGCTTAAACGGATGGTGGAAAGTTGTGACGTCAAGGTCGTGGAGAAGGAGATGAATCCTACGGAGGAGAGATATATCACTCCCTTAGATATTCCAACTCTGGGGGATGACATGACTAATCAACCTAGTGACAAAGAAGGTATAGAAGAATTGCAAATTGCTGATGATTCGGGAAATGAAAGTGATGATATCATTCAATCCCTTGTTGTAAGAAACATGAAGAAGTCCAAGGAGAATTGGACTAAGGACCAAGTTGAGAACTCAAGGAGATGCCAAATGGGAGACTTCCATATTATTGGAGATATTGATGCACCAATTCAAACACGATGAAAGGCAAAGAGTATAATTGCAACTTCTTTGATCTCACAAGTGGAGCCGAAGAACGTTAATGAAGCTCAAGAAGGTGAGCATTGGGTAAAGGCGATGAACGAAGAGTTAGATCAGATCGAAAAGAACTCCACATGGGAGTTAGCGCCTAAACCAGCTGGCAAGAACATCATTGGAACGAAATGGGTTTTTCGAAACAAGTTGAATGAAGATGGCAAAGTTATTCGCAATAAGGCTAGGTTAGTATGCAAAGGGTATGCTCAAATTGATGGGATTGATGTGGATGAGACCTTTGCACCTGCGGCGAGACTTAAGGCAATTCGGTTATTCCTGGCCGTGGCTGCACAAAGAGGATACACGATGTTCCAAATGGATGTCAAATCGGCATTCTTGAATGGTGACTTGAAAGAAGAAGTATACATTGAGCAACCAGACAACTTTGTTCTTGGTGATGATGAGAACAAAGTATGCAAATTAAATAAGGCGTTGTATGGCCTTAAGCAAGCACCTAGAGCATCGTACTCAAGACTCGATGCCTATCTTCACAAGTTAAAATTCGAGAAGGGCAGCGTTGATAGCAACTTGTATGTGCTAAATAGTGATGTGGGGCAATTGATCATTGTGGTCTATGTTGATGACATCATATTCGGAGGTGACAAAGAAGAGTTATGCCGTGAATTTGCCTTGAAGATGAAAAGTGAGTTCGAGATGTCCATGATAGGAGAACTCTCTTACTTTATCGGTTTACAAGTCTCTCAAAGGAAGGATGGACTTATCATCTCACAAGTCAAGTATGTTAAAGAACTCAAGAAATTTGGCATGGCGGAGAGCAAACCGGTAAGTGCTCCTATGCTTGCTACATGTAAATTGAGCAAGGATAAAGACGGAAAAGGTGTAAATCAAAAGGACTGTCGAAGCATGATTGGTAGTCTTCTATATTTGACGGCTACTCGACCCGACATTTTACATGCTGTATGTCAAGCAGCAAGGTATCAATGTGATCCCAAGGAATCACACTTAGTAGCCGTGAAGAGAATCCTTCGTTACATTCGAGGTACGTCTGATTTTGGGCTTTGGTATCCTAAGAATGATGGCATTCGATTGATTGGGTACAGTGATGCTGATTGGGTCGGTTACACTGATGATCGACGGTCAACTTCGGGTGGTGCCTTCTTTCTTGGAAAGAAGTGTGTTTCTTGGCTGAGTAAGAAACAAGATAGTGTACCATTGAGCACCGCAGAGGCTGAGTACATCGCAGCAACATCAGCATGCACACAAGTCATATGGATGCGCCGACAGTTGCTTGATATAATGGATGAGGTACGGTTGCCTATCTCTATTATGTGTGATAACCAAAGTGCAATCAGTTTGGGCAAGAATCCTATTCAGCACTCGAGATCGAAGCACATTGATATTCGTTATCACTTCCTCAAAGAGAAAGTTGAAGAAGGAATGATTCTAATGGAGTATGTGCCTACGGAAGAGCAAATAGCGGACATATTCACAATGCCATTGCCCACAGCGACATTCGAGAAGCACCGATTAAGCCTCGGAGTTCAACCCATTCCCTCGAACTAGAATCGAGGGTGGTTGCACAATGATCCTTTACGCTTACTTACCTTTGGAATGGTTGTCAAAGGGGGAGAAAGTTTTCCATTTTGGGAAGATGATCCAAAAAACGCATAGGAGAGTGCATACATATAGGGGGAGTATTACTGATGAGATGGATGAGATCTTGAAGACATTAGTAGCTAGAAAGAACCCTTGCTGTGGCATTGAATGGTTGTGGAGATTTGATAGTTATGCGGTTTAAACCCTAAGAAGAGAGCTTCGCTCTAGGGGGAGTCTCGCATGAGAGGACCCTTGAGGTTGAGGGGGAGTCTTGATGGAAAGGGAACCTCGAGATATCCCAAAATGGATTTAGGTTGCCAATAATTCCAAAGGGGGAGATTGCTGTTCCCATTTGAATAATGAGGTGTTGTCATTGTTGGCAAGCCTAAATGAGTGTGCATATCATTGGTGCACATCGTATATAAACTTTGAATAACTCCGGGACATCGGAATGATGAGGAACTGAAGAAGACACAGCGAGGAAGTGAAGTACCCAAAAATAGCATAAACAAGTGATTCTGAGCTTGTTTGAGCTAGTTTTGGAGCGATTGATGAGTTGAGCTACTTCGGGTGATTGGATGACCACGGGGTGATACTGGAAGCTATAGTACACTATATCAGAGTGATATTGATGCTCAAGTTGCAAAGGAAATCGGTTTTGCTCGGAGTGTCATAATTGAGCCCGGTTTTGCCTAATTAGAGCATTTGCACCATGTTGTGCTTAAAGAGAGCTTGTTTGAAGTGGTTGGGCTATATTGAGGTAAATTTGGGCTAAATGGGTTGCAATGAGCTCGAGGAATGGCAATGGGTCAAGGGTAATTCGGATTAGGCCTTAGGGGAGCCATTTTGGGCTTAATTAAGCAATTTGGAGCAATTGGGTGTGCTAATGGGCTTGGGACACAAGGCGTGCATGGACCTAGCTCATGGGCCCTTAGAGGAGGCCCAAATCCATGTGGTCCAAGTGGGAATTCGCGGATCCTTGAAGGGCACTCCGAGGAGTTTCCTATTTTCACCCACTTTCCTATATTTTGGTCCTTTTGTGCCTATTTAAGGAGGCCCCCTCCCATAACTCGAATCACACCACTCCTTTGAGCATTGAGAGAGAGAATTGAGAGAAATTCTCTTGGAGGGTTTATGGGTGCCATATGTGTTCTTGAGCACTCTTGGGGTTTCTAGGATTGAGTGGGTGTGAGATTGGGGAAACACTTGTGAGTGTTTTGTGCTGCAGCCACGAGGTGTTGTCGAGCATCCGAGCGTGATTTGTGGTGTTTCGTGATCGGTGGTTGTGGTGCTGTTGCATTTGGTGGCTATATTTGGTGCTTGTGCTTGAGTTTCTTCAAGATTCTTCGTGTTCTTGGAGCGACAAAAAGGTGCTTACTTGCGTAACTTGTATTTATTATTCTTATTTTTTTTAGTCGGTGAGACTATTGTAATAAGTTCGTCAAACCTAGTGAAGGTGAGACAACTTCGTGATTGGTCAGTGAGGCCTTGTATTGCCCTAGTGAAGGGTTGTACCGTGATTATAGTGATTTCGTTGGTGAGGGTAGTGAATATATAACTCATTTTTTTATTTATGATTGATTAGGGCAAAATGGGGCCCCGCTAGGTGAATACCCAGCCGGGCCATATTGCTAATAAAAGTTGTATAAATCTCTATAATAAATAAAGATATTTTTCAAGCCGTGGACGTAGGTTGCACGCATTGTGTAGCCGAACCACGTATATCTTGTGTTTTTGGAAGCTTTGCCACCCGTGTGCTTGCACAAACTTTTTTGCACGAAAAATATAATTTGCTCGTAAATCCCCCATTGCAGCGAGCGCAACGAGTTTAGTGGATGGGAGGTAAAAATGAAGGTTGGTGCATTTTGTGAGATTGTGCCAACTTGAAGGTCTCCCACACAGTGTGGTAGCACAAACTTTTTCGCACGAAAAATAGATTTTGCTTGTAATGCCCCCATTGCGGAAAGCACGAGTTCATAGCTTCTAATAGGTTTCCAGCTATGTGTGCCGGCATGAACTTTTTTGCACGAAAAATGGAAATTGCTCATAATTCTACTATTGTGACGAGCACGATGAGTCAAGTGGGTGGGCGTTAGAAATAATGATTTGTGCATTTCGTGAGTTCGTGCCTTCTAGATGGTTTCCAGTTTCTTGTGCCAACACGAACTTTTTTGCACAAAAAATAGAATTTGTGCATAATGCCCTAGTTGTGAGGAGCCCAATAAGTTGAGTGGGTGGGTGCTAAAAATCATGGTTCATGCATCTCGTGAGTTCGTGCCTTCTAGCAGGTTTCTAGCCCCGTGTGCCGACACAAACTCTTTTGCACGAAAAATAGAATTCGTACGTGAGGTCCCCATTGCGGCGAGTGCGAATTAGTTTATTAGATGGGCGCTAAAAATAAAGGCTAGTGTATTTCGTGGGTTTGAGGCTTCAAAAAGGTTTCCAGCTCCGCGTCTCGCATAAACTTTTTTGCACGAAAAATAGGATTTGCTCATAATGCCTCCATGGCCTAAGTGGGACGGTGCTAGGAATGAAGGTTCGTGCTTCCACGAGTTCGTGGCCTCTAAAAGGTTTCCAACTCCGTGTGCCGGTACAAACTTTTTTGCACGAAAAATAGTGTTTGCTCGTAATATTCCCATTGCAAGGAGCGCGACGAGTTGAGTGCTGTGGGCGCTAAAAGTAACGATTCGTGCGTTTCGCAAGTTCAAGCCTTCAAAAAGGTTTGCAGCTCTATGTGCCAGCACAAACTTCTTTGTACGTAAAGTAGAATTTGCTTCTAATGCCCCGTCATGACGAAAGCGACGAGTTTAGTTGGTGAGCGCTAAAAATAAAAGTTCATGCATTTCACAAGTTCGGGACTATCAGAATGGTTTCCAGCTTCGTGTGCCACAACAAACTTTTTTGCACTAAAAATAGCATTTGCTTGTAATGCCCCCATCGTGAAGAGCGCGACGAGTTCTATGGGTGGTGCCAAAAATAAAGGTTCTCGCGTTTTGCGAGTTCATGCCCTCTGGATGGTTTGCAGCCCATGTGCTAGCGCCAACTTTTTTGCACAAAAAATAGAATTTTCTTGTCAAGCCCCCATTGCGGAGAGCACAATGAGTTTAGTGGATAAGAGCTAAAAATAGAGGTTGGTGTGTTTTGTGACATTGTGCCTTCTTGAATGTCTCCCACACCGTGTGCCGGCACAAACTTTTCGGCATGAAACATAGAATTTGCTTGTAATGCCTCTATTGGAAGGAGCACGATGAGTTGAGTGGATGGGTGCTATAAATAACAGTTTGAGAGTTTCATGAGTTCGTGCCTTTTAGAAGGTTTGCGGCTCCGTGTATCGACACAAACTTTTTAGCAGGAAAAAATAGAATTTGCACGTAATGTCTCCATTGAGGAGAGCGCGATGTGTTGAGTGGGTGGGTGCTAAAAGATTTCTAGCTCCGTGTGGCGGCACGAACTTTTTTTGCACGAAAAATAGAATTTACTCGTAATGCTCCCATGACGACAAGACGGATGCGTTGAGTGGGTAGGCGTTTCATGAGTTCATGGCTTCTAGAAGGTTTCTGGTGCCGTGTGTTCGCATGAACTTTTGTATTCAAAAAATAGAACTTGCTCGTAATTCCCCCTTTGCGACAAGCCCGATGAGTTGAGTAGGTGGGTGCAAAAAATAACGGTTCAAGCATTTCGTGAGTTTGTGCCTTCTAGATGGTTTGCAGCCCCATGTGGTAGCATGAACTTTTTTGACCAAAATATAAAATTTGTTCGTCATGCCCTCATTGCGGCAAGCGTCATGAGTTTAGTGGATGGGCACTAGAAATAAAGGCTCATTTGTTTCGCAAGTTCGAGGCTTCAAAAAGGCTTCCAGCTCCATGTACCGGCACGAATATTTTGCACGAAAAATATAATTTCCTCGTAATGCCCCCAAGGCCACGAGCGAGATGCGTTATGCGCTCCATGAGTTCGTGGCTCTAAAAAGGTTTCCAGCTCCATGTGCCCGCACAAACTTTTTTGCACTGAAAATAGAAATTGCTAATAATGCCCCCATGGCCATGAACGAGATGCGTTGAGTGGGTGGGCGCTGAAAATAAAGGTTCCTGCATTCGGCGAGTTTGTGCCCTAAAGATTTCTAGCTCCGTGTGCCGGCACAAACATTTTTGCACGAAAAATAAAATTTGCTCGTAATGCCCCCATGACGACGAGAGAGATGCGTTGATTGTGTGGGCACTAAAAATAAAGGTTCTCGCATTTTACGTTCTCATGGCTTCTAAGATGTTTCCAACCCCGTGTGTTAGCGTGAACTTTTTTATTCAAAAAATAGAACTTGTTCGTAACTCCCCCTTTGTGACAAGCGGGATGAGTTGAGTGGGTGGGTGTAAAAAATAACGGTTTATGCATTTTGCGAGTTCGTGCCTTTTAGAAGGTTTGCAGCCTCGTGTGGTGGCACAAACTTTTTTGCATGAGAAACAAAATTAGGTCACAATGTCCCCATCGCGGCAAGCGCAATGAGCTTAGTGGATGGGTGCTAGAAATAAAGGCTCGTGCGTTTTGCGAGTTCAAGGCTTCGAAGAGGTTTCCAGCCCTATGTGCCCGCAAGAACTTTTTTTGCACGAAAAATAGAATTTATTCATAATGCCCCCATGACGACAAGACAGTTGCGTTGAATGGGTCGGCATTTCAGGAGTTTGTGGCTTCTAAAAGGTTTCCCGTGCCGTGTGTCAGCATGAACTTTTTTATTCAAAAAATAGAACTTGCTTATAATTCCCCCTTTGTGACAAGCGTGATGAATTGAGTGTGTAGGGGCTAAAAAGAAAGGCTCGTGCGTTTCATGAGTTCATGCCTCCTAGAAGGTTTGCAGCTCCATGTGCTGGCACAAACTTTTTTGCACGAGAAATAAAATTTGGTCGTCACGCGCAATGACTTTAGTGGATGGCCCCTATAAATAAAGGCTTGTGCATTTCTCAAGTTCAAGGCTTCAAAATGGTTTCTAGCTCCGTGTGCCGACACGAACTTTTTTTGTTCGAAAAATATAATTTACTCGTAATGCCCCCAAGACGATGAAAGTGATGCGATGAGTGTGTGGGCCCTAGAGAAAAATGTTCTTACATTTTGTGTGCCCGTGGCTTCTAAAAGGTTTCCAGCGCCATATGTCAGCATGAACTTTTTTATTGAAAAAATAGAACTTGCTTGTAATTCCCCCTTTGCGACAAGAGCGATGAGTTGATTGGGTGGGTGCAGAAAATAACGGTTCGTGCGTTTCGCGAGTTCGTGCCTTCTAGAAGCTATGTAGCCCCGTGTGGCCGCATGAACTTTTTTGCATGAAAATAAAATTTGCTCGTCGTGTCCCCATTGCGGCGAGCGCGTTGAGTTTAGTGGATGGGGACTATAAATAAACACTCGTGCGTTTCACGAGTTTGAGGCTTCAAAAAGGTCTCTAACTCCATGTGCCGGCATGAACCTTTCTGCATAGAAAATAGAATTTGCTCGTAATGCCCCCCCGGCCACGAGCGAGATGCGTTGAGTGGGTGGGCCCTGAAAAATTAATTTTTCATACATTCCGCGAGTTCGTGGCTTCTAAAAGGTTTCCAACTCCGTGTGCTGACACAAACTTTTTTGCGCGGAAAATAGAATTTGCTCATAATGCCCCCATGGCCACAAGCAATATGTGTTGAGTGGGTGGGCGGTGAAAATAATGGTTCATGCGTTCTGTGAGTTCGTGGCTTCTCAAAGGTTTCCAGCTCCATGGGCTGCCACAAGCTTTTTTGCATGGAAAATAAAATTTGCTCGTAATGGCCCCATGACGATGAGAGAGATGCGATGAGTGTGTGGGTGCTAAAAATAAAGGTCCTTGCATTTTGCGTGCCTTTGGCTTCTAAAAGGTTTCTAGCGCCCCCTGTCAACATGAACTTTTTTATTGAAAAAATAGAACCTTCTCATAATTGCCCCTTTGTGACCAGCGCGATTAGTTGAGTGGGTAGGTGGAAAAAATAACAATTCGTGCGTTTCGCTAGTTCATGGCTTCTAGAAGGTTTGCAGTCCCGTGTGGGGGCACAAACTTTTTTGCACGGAAAATAGAATTCGCTCATAATGCCCCCATGGCCACAAACGAGATGCGTTCAATGGGTGGGTGTTGAAAATAATGGTTCATGCGTTCCACGAGTTCGTGGCTTCTAAAAGGTTTCCGGCTTTGTAGGCCACCACAAACTTCTTTGCACGTAAAATAGAATTTGCTTGTAATGCTCTTTTTCCTACGAGATGCGTTTAGTAGGTGAGCGCTAAAAGTAAAAGTTCATGTGTTTCATGAGTTCGAAGCCACCTAGAACGTTTCCAACTTTATTTGCCACCACAAAGCTTTTTGCAAGAAAAATAGCATTTGCATGTAATGCCCCCATTATGAAGAGTGTAATAAGTTCAGTGGTTGGGTGCCAAAAATAATGATTTGTGCATTTTGCGAGTTCATTCCCTCTAGAAGGTTTGCAGCTCCGTGTGCCGACACGAACTTTTTTGCATGAAACTTAGAATTTACTCTTAATGCCCCCATTGCTGCGAGTGTGATGAGTTTAGTGGATGGGCGCTAAAAAGAAAGGTTTGCGCATTTCGCGAATATGTGGGTTCTAGAAGGTTTCCAGATCGATGTGCTGGCATGAACTTTTTTGGACGGAAAATAGAATTTGCTCGTAATGCCCTTTTTCCAACAAGCGAGATAAGTTGAGTGGGTGGGGGCCAAAATCAATGGTTCGTGTGTTTTGCAAGTTCGGACCTTTTAGAAGGTTTCCGGCTCCATTTCCTAGCATGAACCTTTTTGCATGAAAAGTAAAATTTGCTCAGAATGCCCTTTTTGCAATGAGCACGATGAGTTGGGTGGGTGGTTGATAGGAATAACGGTTCGTGCGTTTTCCTGAGTTGGAACCCTCTAGAACTTTTTTAGCTTAGTGTGCCGGCACCCACCATTTTGCATGGAAAATAGAATTTGCTCAAAATGCCCCTTCGCGAGGAGCACAATGAGTTGAGTGGGTTGGCGCTAAAGATAAAGGTTCGTGCGTTTTGTGAGTTCTTGCCTTCTGGAAGGTTTTCAGCTCTGTGTGCTGGCATAAACTTGTTTGCAACAAAAATAGAATTTTCTTGTAATGCCCCCATGGCGACAAGACAGATGCGTTGAGTGGGTGGGTGTTTCACGAGTTTGTGGCTTCTAAGAGGTTTCCAGTGCCGTGTGTCAGCATGAACTTTTTTATTCAAAAAATAGAACTTGCTCGTAATTCCCCCACTGTGAGGAGTGCGATGAGTTGAGTGGGTGTGTGCAAAAAATAATGGTTCATGCGCTTCGCAAGTTCATACCTTCTAGAAGGTTTGCTGCCCCATGTGTCGGCATGAACTTTTTGCACAAAAATAGAATTTGCGCTTATTGCCCCCAGTGCGAGGAGCAGGATGAGTTGAGAGGGTGGGTGCCAAAAGTAACGGTTCGTGTGTTTCACAAGTTATTGCCTTCAAAAAGGTTTGCAGCTCTATGTGCTGGCACAAACTTCTTTGCACGTAAAATAGAATTTGCCCGTATTGCCCTTTTTTCCGACGAGAGCAATGAGTTTGGTAGGTGAGCACTAAAAATAAAGGTTCATACATTTCATGAGTTTAAGCCTCCTAGAACGTTTCTAGCTCTGTGTGCCGTCACAGAGCTTTTTGCACAAAAAATAGCATTTGCTCATAATGCCCCCATTTTGAAGAGCGCAATGAGTTTAGTGGATTGGCGCTAAAAGTAAAGGCTCATGCGTTTCGCGAGTTCGAGGCTTCGAAAAGGTTTGATGCTCCGTGTGACGACACAAACTTTTTTGCACAAATAATAGAATTTGCTTGTAATGCCACCATGACGACGAGCACGATGAGTTCAGTGGATGGGCGCTTAAGATAAAGGCTCATGCGTTTCGCGAGTTCGAGGCATCAAAAAGGTTTCCATTTCTGTGTGTCGGCACGAAATTTTTGGCTCGAAAAATAAAATTTTCTCATAATGCCGCCATGGCCACGAGTGAGATGCGTTGACTTGGTGGGTGCTAAAAACAAAGGTTCGTGCTTTTCTCGATTTTGTGGCTTCTAAAAGGTTTCCAGCTTAGCGTGCCGACACAAACTTTCTTACATGAAAAACAAAATTTGCTCGTAATTCCCCCATGACGTCGAGAGAGATGCATTGAGTGTGTGGACGCTAAAAATAAAAGTTCTCGCATTTTGTGTTCCTGTGGCTTCTAAAAGGTTTCCATCACTATGTGTTAGCATGAACTTTTTTATTCAAAAAATAGAACTTGCTTGTAATTCTCCCTTTACAACAAGCGTGATGAGTTGAGTGGGTTGGTGTAAAAAACAACGGTTCGTCCACTTCGCGAGTTCGTGCCTTCTAGAAGGTTTGCAGCCTCGTGTGGCGGAACGAATGTTTTGCATGAAAAATAAAATTTGGTCGTAATGTCCCCATTGCAGCTAGCGCAATGAGTTTAGTGGATGGGTGCTAGAAACAAAGGCTCATGCGTTTCGCGAGTTCATTGCTTTTAAGAGGTTTCCAGTGCCGTGTGTCAGCATGAACTCTTTTATTCAAAAAATAGAACTTGCTCGTAATTCCCCTATTACGAGGAGCGCGATGAGTTGAGTGGGTGGGTGAAAAAAATAATGGTTCATGCGTTTCACGAGTTCGTGCCTTCTAGAAGGTTTGCAGCTCCATGTGCTGACACAAACTTTTTTGCTCGAAAAATCGAATTTGCTTGTAATATCCCCATGACGACAAGAGAGATGTGATGAGTGTGTGGACGCTGAAAATAAAGGTTCTTGCATTTTGCGTGCTCGTGGTATCTAAAAGGTTTCTAGCGCCGTGTGTCAGCATGAACTTTTTTATTCAAAAAATAGAACTTGCTCGTAATTCCCCCTTTGCGACAAGCGCGATAAGTTGAGTGGGTGGGTGCAAAAAACAACGGTTCATGCATTTCTCAAGTTCTTGCCTTCTAGAACGTTTGTAGCCTCATGTGGCGGTATGAACATTTTTGCACAGAAAATAAAATTTGGTTGTAATGTCTCTATTATAGTGAGCGCGATGAGTTTAGTGGATGGGCGCTAGAAATAAAGGCTCGTGTGTTTCACGAGTTCGAGGCTTCAAAAAGGTTTCTAGCTCCGTGTGCGGGCACAAACTTTTTTGCACGAAAATTAGAATTTGCTTGTAATGCTCCCATAGCCACGAGTGAGATGCGTTAAGTGGGTAGGCACTGAAAATAATGGTTCATGCATTCCGTAAGTTCATGGCTTCTAAAAGGTTTCCAGCTCCATGTGCCAGCACAAACTTTTTTGTACGAAAAATAAAATTTGCTCAAAATGCCCCCATGATGATGAGAGAGATGCGTTGAGTGTGTGGGCGCTAAAAGTAAAGGTTCTCACACTTTGCGTGCTCGTGGCTTCTAAAAGGTTTTCTGTGTCATGTGTCGACATGTACTTTTTTATTCAAAAAATAAAACTTGCTTGTAATCCCCCCTTTGCAACAAGCGTGATGAGTTGGGTGGGTGGGTGCTAAAACTAAAGGTTTGTGCTTTTCACGAGTGCGTGGCTTCTAAAAGGTTTCCAGCTCCGTATGCCGACACAAACCTTTTTACACGAAAAATAGAATTTGCTCGTAATGTCCCCATTACGGCGAGCGCGATGAGTTTAGTGGATGGGTGCTAGAGATAAAGGCTCGTGAGTTTCATGAGTTCAAGGCATCAAAAAGGTTTCCAGCTTTATGTGTCGGCATGAATATTTTTGCACGAAAAATAAAATTTTCTCGTAATGCCTCCATGGCCACGAGCGAGATGCATTGAGTGGGTGGGTGCTAAAAATAAAGGTTCGTGCTTTTCATAATTTCGTGGCTTCTAAAAGGTTTCTAGCTCCTTGTGCAAGCACAAACTTTTTTGCACAAAAAATAGAAGTTGTTTGTAGTGTCCCTATTGCGGCAAGTGCGATGAGTTTAGTGGATGGGCGCTAAAAATAAAGGCTCGTTCATTTCGCGAGTTCGAGGCTTCAAAAAGGTTTCTAGCTTCATGTGTCGGCACAAACTTTTTTGCATAAAAATTATAAATTGCGCTCAGTGCCCCTATTGCATGGAGCACGATGAGTTGAGCGGGTGGGCACTAAAAATAACAGTTCATGTGTTTCACAAGTTCATGCCTTCAAAAAGGTTTGTAGCTCTATGTGTTGGCACAAACTTCTTTGCACGTAAAATAGAATTTGCTCGTAATGCCCCATTCCGACGAGAGCGATGAGTTTAGTAGGTGAGCACTAAAAATAAAGGTTCGTGCATTTCATGAGTTTGAGCCTCCCAGAATGTTTCCACCTCCATGTGCCGCCACAAAGTTTTTTGCACGAAAAATAGCTTTTGCTCATAATGCCCCCATTGTGAAAGGTGCGATGAGTTCAGTGGTTGGGTGCTAAAAATAATGATGCATGCATTTTGCGAGTTCGTGCCTTCTAGAAGGTTTACAGCTCCGTGTGCCGGCAAAAACTTTTTTGCATGAAAAATAGATTTTGCTCGTAATGCCCCCATTGTGGCGAGTGCGATGGGTTTAGTGGATGGGCGATAAAAATAAAGGTTTGTGCGTTTCGCGAGTTCGTGGCTTCTGGAAGGTACTAGATCCATGTGTTGGCGCGAGATTTTTTGCACAAAAATTAGAATTTGTCCATAATGCCCTTTTTCCAACAAGCATGATGACTTGAGTAGGTTAGGGCTAAAAATAAAGGTTCGTGCGTTTCGCGAATTCGTGCCTTCTAGAAGGTTTCCAGCTCTGTGTGTCAACATGAACTTCTTTTCCCCAAAAATAGAATTTGTTCGTAATGCCCCCATAGCGACGAGCGAGATGCGTTGAGTGTGTGGATGCTGAAAATAAAGGTTCGTGCGTTTCTCGAGTTCGAGCTGTCTAAAAGGTTTCTAGCTCCGTATGCCAGCATAAGCTTTTTTGCGTGAAAAATAGGATTTGCTCATAATGCATTTTTTCTGACGCGCGGGATGAGTTGAGTGCGTGGGGCCTAAAAATAAAGGTTCGTGCATTTCGCGAGTTCATGCCTTCTACAAGGTTTGCAGCTCCGTGTGTCAGCACAAACTATTTTGCATGAAAAATAGAATTTGCTAGTCATGACTACATTGCGACGAGTGCAATGCGTTGAGTGGGTGGGGGCTAAAAATAACAGTTTGTGTGTTTCGCGAGTTCGTGCCTTCTTAAAGGTTTGCAGCTTTATTTTTTTGCATGAAAAATAGAATTTGCTCGTAATGCCACATTTCCGATGAGCTTGATGAATTGAGTGGGTAGGTGCTAAAAATAAAGGTTCGTGCGTTTTGCGAGTTCATGGCTTCTAGAAGGTTTCCAGTTCCGTGTGCCAGCATGAACTTTCTTGCATAGAAAATAGAATTTGCTTGTAATACCCCCTTTTTGACAAGTGTGATGAGTTGAATGGGTAGGCGCTAAAAATATAGGTTCGTACGTTTCGTAAGTTCATGCCTTCTATATGGTTTTCAGCTCCATGTGCCGGCACAAACTTTTTTACATGAAAAATAAAATTTGCTCGTATTGTCCTCATTGCATGGAGCATGATGTGTTGAGTGGGTGGGCGCTAAATGTAATGGTTCATGTGTTTCGCGGGTTTGTGTATTCTAAAAGGTTTCTAGTTCCGTGTGTCAGCATGAATCTTTTTAGACGAAAAATAGAATTTGCTCATGATGGCTGGGAAACGCACACGAAACCATTCAGCAAAAACAAAATCGCACAAATAAAATCCGGAAGAACTTGACTTATTATATACCACTGAAAAAGCAAGCCAATATATATACATTTGATGTAGAATTTAGCTCAGCCAAACATTTATCCAGCACTCGAGTTTCCGAATTTTCATACCTCCCAATGACGCAGTGGGGATAGAAGAGATGAGGGTATTGTCGAAGACATTGCCAGCAGAAGGCGTGAATGCAAGTTGCAGAATCGATTAATAATAGCATTAAAGAACACATTTAAATATCAAAAAACGATTTTCAACGAGAACCCTAGAATCAAAATACCCAATCTAACATTACATAACTCGGTAAATTTGAGAACTAAATTGCAAGTGCATACCTAGAATGAATGACTGGATTTAAATTGTGGGACATCCATTATGCGAATACGGTCGATTTATATGCGTTTGGTTCTATCAGGAAAAGGGAAACTGAATTTCCTTGGAGAGACTGGGAAGAGGGGGATTTGGAAACGTTTCCAAAAGCTGCAAGACTTGAGGAAGAATGAAGAAGGAAACAAGGAAACTCGGGGATCATATTGATAGAAAAATAAGGAAATGGTGAAATTGTACAAACCATATTTGATTGTTGGGGGGATGAGAATAAATAAATAATGGGGAGCTAGACGTTTGATACCCTGGAAGAAATACCTGTTTGTGAAGAGTGGGCTAATGCGGGAGAAAATCCAATACTGCCACTGGGACATCCATCATACAATTTTTCCCATGTATTTGATTCTAATCTATATTAAGTTAGCATGACCAACTAAAGAAGATATAAAGGAGTGGGCTCTCAAGCATAAACTCTAAATATGATAAGTGGTCTTTCGTTTTGATGTCTATTACTGCTAGTCTAAGTGGCTCCCATTAATCGATCAGTATGAAAAGCTAGCACCGAAAGGTGCCTCAAGAGCTTGTTTTGTCATGAGTGAAAAAACTATATGAACGTACACGTGAATCTTTTCATCTGCCCATGAATTATCAAGAGATTTGAACCGTTATTACTTTTTCAAATATTTAGACCATATGGTTTGGTTATTTATACCAATTTAAAATTTATATAAAACTACCTTCATTCGTATTCAATTCATATGGTTGTGGAAATAAATATCAATCCAGACTCACGTAATACAAAATGGCGTAATTTTGTTAAAAATTATAAATGAATAGAAATTATTCATCACAAAACTATAACATTTTTGTTAAAAATTATAAATGAATAGAAATTATTCATCGCAGGACTATACCATTTTCGTTAAAAATTATAAATGAATAGGGATAATTTTAACAACTGTCATTTTGAGATGGACTACCGGGTTACTAGGTCGACTTGCCAGCTCGGCCTGAGGTCCGGATTATTCGAGCTGCCGGGCCGGTCTAAGTCATCTTAATAAAACCCTCGCGTTCTCTCGAGCCCCCTCGCGACTGCCAATTGCAATCTTCAAACCTCAGTCCTGTTGTTTTGTTGCTGGCTCTGGTCGCTCTCTCTCTCTCTCTCTCTCTCTCTCTTCCCCTCGAAATCTTGTTCCGAAATTGATCCAAATGGGGAGGAAGAGAAGAGAGCATCAGACCCCACGCCCATTCCTTGGAGATGACCATGATCACGCTTCCTTGCCCACCAAGAAGCAGCGCTCCAGACCCCCTAAGCAACATCAGAAGGCGGAGCAGGTTCTCTTTCTCTCTCTCTTTCTGTCTCTCTCTCTTTTGTTCTATCGACTTACAAGTCTATCTGGATAATTTGTGCATTTTACTTTCAGCTTATTTCATCTCTCATGAGCTCCAAAATCTTGAAAGAAGCCCTGATTCAGCAAAAGGAGGTTCAAGATGAGGCAGAAGGACAAAACCCCAATAACTTTTTTTTCGCGGAAGACGCAACTGATACCATTGTTTTGGATGGGGAGGACATTGATGAATTCGATGGGTTCTCTGACGCTCAGATCCGGAATGGTTTAGATGAGGTGATTCGTGGATCTTTTATGACAATTTTATCCATTTCATGCGTTTTGAAAACTACTATTCTCTTTCTTAATTGGACAACTGAAAGTAAAAGCGTTATTATTCCCTTTTCCCATTGTGTTCTTAGAACCAATTAAATGTAACATGGTTTGTCATTGCCAGGTAGAGATTAATGAGGATGACGAAACATTACTGGATTCCTTTTTGTGCAATGATGCTGGTCCACAACAAACACTCACACAAGTTATTGCTAAGAGAATAAGAGAAAGAGATTCTATCGTATCTTCTGGTGGGTGTTATAATTACCTCTTTTCATAGTACACTTATTCGTATTTATATAATTTCAATAGATACTGTGCTGGTTTAATCTGAACTTTAGTTTTTGCATCATTACAGGTCCTTTTAGCTTTTTACACTTTTTTTTTTGGGTTTCCAATTTGGTACTATCATTTAATTTATTTGTTTACAGAAACTCAACCTTTGCCTAAATTGGACCAACCCATCATAGAGTTGTATAAGGGGTATGTATCCAATCTACTTCCAGATTATTGAATATAGACTTTTTACATATTATTGTGAAATGTGCCTAGGAAATGTTTTTAGAGCTTGGTGATATTACATGCAGAGTTGGAAAGCTTCTCAGTAGATATACGGCGGGCAAAATGCCAAAAGCATTGAAACGAGTCCCCTCTCTTCAATTATGGGAGGAAATTTTGTACCTAACTGAACCTGAGCGTTGGTCACCAAACGCAATGTACCAAGTGACAAGAATCTTTGCTTCTAATTTAAATGCTGATAGGGCTACGCACTTTTACGAGCTAGTTTTGCTTCCACGTGTCAGAGAAGATATCCGCAAGAACAAATGGCTCCATTTCTCTTTGTATCAGTCTTTGAAAAAGGCTCTGTACAAACCTTCTGCATTTTTCAAAGGAATACTGTTTCCTTTATGTGAGGTAATTCTTTGTTAATATTGTTTTCACATTATGTAGTTTATGATAGCAAACGTTGTGTTTGATTCTATGGTAATATCTAACACTTCAACAATGAGCTATGTTGCATGAATAAATCATGCATGTGTATAAACCATAAATTAACTTTTGTATGCATACTTAGACGCCATCAATGCTGTCAAAGGCACTTTCCTAGACACTCCTAGCGTCTTAACTAGCCCCTGGTGAGACACCTCACAGAGGTACAGCCTAGATGCTTCTTATTCATTGCGTTTTTCATAAAAAAAAGTTTGTAGACTATTGCTTTCGTTGCATTCATGAAGCATTTCTGCGAGCCGGTTTTAGTTGGCCTAATTAAATGGAAGATGAGATATTTGGGGGATAGAAAAGATTGGAATTTTCTGTTTGATGGCAGGGAAGGATTAAGATTTTAGGTGGTTATAATATTGGCAGGCTATAAGGATTAGAGATTGTGTAAGCTTTTAGGAATTAAGGTATTCGAATCATCGAAGCAAAGTTTAGGGATAGAATAAAGAAAAAGTAAGAAATTAGAAGCTGTGAACGAGGCATGCAAACAATAGATGAGAATGAACGAGAAGAAAAGAAGAAAGGTAGAATCGCAAGAAACCTATTGTTGGCATCGCTTTTCTTCTCTTCGGGGTAAATTAATCATCTCAATTGAGCCTATATAAAACACACTTGTAGATTTCGTTTTGGACTCCCATTGGCCAAGTCAACAAAGAGTTGTTTCTTTTTTGAGCCCATGACTTAATCCCTAAGGGGATACCTTCTCATTTTTGGGTTTCTTGGTCCACTTTTCTGAGTCCTTGGAGGATCCTTTAGTAATTTTCTCTTTGGGCCTCTTGGCCCACTTTCTTGTGAGCCTTTGGCTGAATCCCTTAATGGGATGCCCTTTTGGGCCTTGGCCCATGAATTTTTATCCATGTCTTCCTCATTAATGATGAGAGTTTTAGCTGTTGAGCTTTGGGGCTCCCCATGCTGTCATGATGACATGTGGTTCCCTTTTAGGGATTTTCTTTCATTTCTCCTCTCTTATGAGGGAGGGTTTTTTGGGGCCCTAGGCTAGCAGGGAATGCAGTCGCATTCCTCTCCTTTTCCCCCTCTATTTAGACAAAACCTAGGGTTTTGCAAGGGCGATTCTTCTAGGAAGAGAAACAAAGGCTGGAGAGGCCTCTGGAGGATTCTTTTGCATATGCAGATTATGCACAGAGGCAAAGGAGAGCAAAAAGACTAGCATCTTCTTCATTTTTTTTAATCACCAAACAACCCAAAATAGCCAACAATGGCAAGGTGAGCTAAGCTCTAATCATGGTCTGATTCTCATATGGAGATATGCAAGAAATCCTATGTGTTTGGACCCTTCCAAGCCAATAGGCTCCTTTTCTCCAAGGTTCTGAACCTTTGGCCCTCTCCTTTCATGGAATTATTTGTTTTAATGGCCCTTTATGTGAGATCTTAATCAAAGGTGTTCCTTGCGAAGGCATTGGATGTAAAAAATCATCATCTATAGGCTGTTGTGAACATGAACTTTCAGATCAAATAATAGATGCGTTTGTGTTTATTTTCCCGAGAAACACCTACCAAGGCCCTAGCCTGAAGCATCAACTTGTATGTTAAAAGAAATACCCTGTATACCTAACCCTTTGCTTGTATTTACCCATAAAAGATATACCCTATAAAAACTAATGCATATAATTTAAAAACTGTACATTACAGTGCTTCCATGTGAATTACTTATTCCAAAATAATGAACAGCTATTTTTCCCCATTCACAAAAAATAAAAAAATAAAAAATTTTCTTAGCTGTGGGGATTTGAAAGGATTGAGCATCATATTTGCAAGGGGAAAAAACTTCTTCCTGGGAAAAAACTTTCTTCCTGTTTACCATATACTTGTTCTCCTATCATGCATTAGAACTTGAACAATATTATTTTCTTCCAAATTTAGTATGATATTTATCTTAGTAAGAAATTAGTGATCTGTTAATGCTGAATTCAATTTTGGTTGCTGCTGTTGGTAAAATTTCTTGTTTTCTTAGCATTTTATTGAGGGATTAAGCCAAATCCTGACATGCTATATTGGTATGCTAGCTTTATTTAGGGAAATTGTACAAGAAAGTACAACTGAAATATGAGTGCTTATTCTTGATGTACAGTCAGGGACATGCAATCTTAGGGAAGCTGTTATCATTGGGAGCATTATTAAGAAGGTTTCCATTCCTAGTCCTAATGCCAGGTATTGACATATTTTGAATAGAGGCTCATCGCTCTAAGAACTCGATTGTCAATCTTCTGGCTCCACGCTTTGCATCAACTTTAAGCTTATTTTTAACTCGTTGATGTTTTTAGTTGATTGGCTGCTTGACTTGTTTGCTGTGCTGCTAACATAATCCACAAAGTGGTTAGGAAACTTTTACCCTTTTGTTGGATTTATTTGAAGACTGGATGTCCTTACTGTTGACTTTAACGCAATTCTAACTCATGCATGTTTTTGGTAGCTGCTGACTAATGCATTTATATGTATGGAGTTTACACCTAAATTTTATATATGCCGTGGAAATATAACACGTGCTGCAAATGAATATGTACTGATGCATTTGTTGGATTTACTTGAGGACTTGGTATGCTTACTGTTTACTTTTACTTAATTTTAACTCATGGATGTTCATGTGTAGCTATTGACTCTTGCATTTATATGTATGGAGATTACAATACCTAATTTTTATACATGCTGTCGAAGTCTAATACATGTTGCGAATGGATATGCAGTGCTGCATTGGTTATGCTTGCAGGGATGGAATATCATGGGACAACAAGGTATTTAATTTAACTACATATTGCACGTATCAGTGTGCTTCTTTTTCTTTTCTTCTCTTTTCTCTTTTTTTGGGGGTGGGGAGGGGGGGGGGGGGGTTGTTTTGGAGGGAGTGCTACACTAATGGCTGCTACATTTTGAGTCTCTTATGTTTGCTATTAGGATATTGACTCTAAAGTAGTGTAGTTTTGCCAAATTGGTCTACTGTCTTCTGGAACCCTTAAAGTTAGATAGCATTAGCCCACTGGCACAACACACAAGTTGATAAAAAGGTAAACCGGGTGAGGAGTGGACAAAATATAATTCCCCATTGATAAATTCTCTCTTTATACTTGATATTCCTTTTTGCAAAGTGCTTTCTACATTTTCCATTTTCATTTGGCATTTGAATAAATTTCTCACGTTTCATTTTGGCCATTATGGATCAACTTCATACGAATCCATGATTCCATGAGTTCTATCATTTAAGCACCAATCGTATAACTTGTAGGTGTGATGTTTCAAGCTCTTAATAGTGTTAGTCATCCTCAAGAGACTTAAGAGTCTCCCTGCCTGAGCTGTTAGCAGCCATAGCAGGCCCTCGCCTCAGTAATGTGAGCTGCTAATAATTAGTATTCAAATCACTTGATATCTTCATCAAATGAAGACTATTATTTGACTTGGAGATCCTTATCAATTTGTTACTATAGAAAATTAATAATTTCCCTTGATTGATGCCTTAAATTTAAACAATGCTGCCTCTTAATATTTCCACTAGAGATTTCACGTCTTTGCAAATACAATGCATTAGAAATTTGTTATGTATAAAAGCATAAAGAAGCATCAAAAAGTAGAGAAATGATTAGGTGGAAATTCTTTCTGGGGACCAGTGCCTCATGTCACCTGATCCTGTAGGCTAGCCTGGTGTGGGCTTTAGAGAATGCTGCTGGTAGCTTCCAAATATGGCCAACTGGAGTGCATAATAATGATTTGATTATCCTTTTGTGTGTTTGTGTAGCACTTGACTTTTATGTAAAAGCTATATTGATTCTTGTAATACAAGTTTTAAGAGAAATTGAGGGGGAGCACTCGTGAAAATTGTGGTAAAACAGATTTAAGAAGTCCTCGTGCATGCGAGTCCTTCTAGATAGACACTATCAACTTGTTAGGATTATATGTTTCAGAAGAGCATGTACCTTCCATAATGCAAGTGTTTTTCCTTTTCACGCTTTAATTACCTTTATACATTCGAGACACACCTTAGTAGCAACTTAAATTCCCTCCTTTCCCCCTCAGATGGGGCTTTTTTGCAGGTGGGTGAGGGGAACTGAGGAAACAGTTTACCTATGCTGTAGAATGACCTAACCAATTTTTGTTTTATTTGGTTGTAGCTACTTCATAATGCTTCTTCTCGACAAGAAATATTCACTGCCGTTCCCAGTGCTTAAAGATGTTCTATCTCATTTTCTGAGATTCTTTGATGACTCAAGAATAATGCCTGTAGTATGGCATCAGTCACTTCTCACATTTGTGCAGAGGTTAGCAATTTAAAGTCTTTCTTTTGTTGCATCCATTAAGGTTGCCCAGTGCTCATTTAATTGGCCATATATTTAGATTTGGTTGTTAGTGTTTGTTTCTTATTGTGCCATATATGGTTTTTATTCTTAAGGTGGGGAATCTTGCACAAGTTCCTGCCTCGTTTGGGTTGGGGTTGGGGTTGGGGTGACGGTAGGGAAGGGGTTTGGATGGGGGGGTGGGGTTTGTTTCGTTTAGTGCAGAAAATCTTCCTTTGCCTTTTTTCCCATTTGTTGAGAAACTTCTTCCATGACACTGTTATGAATTCCTCCTGCGGACAAACAAAATGTAAGCACGAAAGAGAAATTTATAATAAGCATGACAGATGAAAAGTTTTGTGGTTTGGCATAAGTCTACATCTGCCGGTGAAAGAGAGAGAATTCACTATGTCAAAGGGAAAACTAGAGCAGACAGGTGCAACAATCTCTCACTCCAAACTCCTATTATACCCATGAGAGAACTATCAAGAAGTCTCAAACGCGCCTAAATGTGTTCCCCTGCAAAAATGAGAGACAGCTAGTAGTTGAACTGGCCAAAAACTTCCCAAGTCATGCAAGCCATGATATGAAGCTATATACATGCCTAAGACTTCCTTGAATTGTTGAAAACTGATTCTGTGGCTGTTGCTGGTTGACCCTGGGCACCAAAATTCTAGGTATAACTTGGAATGTCACAAATGAGCAACCTTGCAGGTTGTGCAAAGGCATCATCCTCTAGCTGTATATTCTTTTATGTTGGGGAAAACTTCCTTTTTGGTCCCCCAAGTTTGGGGTTAATGCTGATTTCCCTCATGTTTGAAAATGGTCGATTTGGTCCCTTAAGTTTAGACCTTGCAAACCGGTACTCATGGATACCTCACCCACGAGTACCCACATATATGTACACACACACACAACTATACTAAACTATACTAAATTATACTAAATCATAATTGTCGTCTTCCTCACTCATATCTCTTTCATATATGTATTGCCGTTGTCATAGAGTTTCCAAAGTTGTCACCATAGTTGTCAAGGCGTCAAAGCAAAATAAGGTGTTGGCCGGGAGCTTGGATGCCTAAGCGACAAGGCGGATGCTTAGGCATCCCCATGGCGCTTATAAGAGACATAATAACATATATTCATATGTACATATACATACATACATATATATGTGTGTGTGTGAGATCAACATTTTAAGTATAATTAATGTTTTCTTGGCATTATTGAGCAACATAAGTTGAATTCTCATTCAAAATGATACACATTGGAAAGCAAAAGAGATAAAATGTCAAGGTTGTTTTCACAAAATGAAAGTATTTTGCAAGTTTTTATGTTATCTCTTGGAGATGTTCAACTTTCAAGTAATGTAATCTCCTTCTTGTTGTTTGATGGTTTCAAGAAGGATTATGTATTTTTAAATTTTGGATTATGTATTTTCATAGCTTAGAGCAAAATAGCGTTGTTTTGCCTTTAAGAAAGCACAAGCAAAATGACTTGCTTGTGTCGTTATTCTTTAACATATATATAAATTGGCCAAGGCACCCCTAGGAGTACAAGGTGACAGGCAATGAGAGCGCCTTGCTTCAAAAACCAAGGCAAGCGCTCGCCTTTAAATTTTGGATTATGTATTTTCATAGCTTATAGCAAAATAGCGTTGTTTTGCCTTTAAGAAAGCACAAGCAAAATGACTTGCTTGTGTCGTTATTCTTTAACATATATATAAATTGGCCAAGGCACCCCTAGGAGTACAAGGTGACAGGCAATGAGAGCGCCTTGCTTCAAAAACCAAGGCAAGCGCTCGCCTTGCCATTTTTTTAACACCTAGACACCTAGGCATCGCCTGGTTGTCACAGGGCAACCGCAGAGTCAAATCCGACGCTGATCCGCTGAAGTTCACTCAAACCTACTCTGATTTCATCTGATCTGTTCCAATTTATGCAGATCTGTATGGATTTATGCCAATCTGTTGCGATTTGATCCGAACTGCTTTAATTTAAACCGATTTTTGCCATGATCAACACTTATTTGGATGCTTTTATTTTATTTTATGATTTATTTTGATGGGAATTCATGGGTATCCATGTACTCCGCACCTGCAGCCTGGAAGAGGGTAACTGGTCTAGAGTTTGTAGCCCATTAAAAAATGGGTCATATTTAACTGTGCCTGTGCAGGTCTGACCCATTAAATGGGTCTCAATTTAGTATAATTTATGCTAAATTATAATTTATACTCAATTTAGTATTATATACAATTAACTCAATTTAGTATAATTTATTTCTAAAAAATGTAATTAATAAGAATAAAAAAAGAAAATCAAATTTTGATCTTTTCCTAAAATTTAAGTGGGTAAAAAGCAAATAGAAATTCATATGTATACTAAAAATAGTGATATTCATCAAAAAATTCCATATATATTAACACCATAATCTTTTCCTAAAATTTTAGTAGGGAAAAAAATAAAAATTAATAGAATTTTTCATTAAATTCCAAGCATACCCTTTTTTAAGCAACATGTACATGGCACATGAGTTTTTCCCATCAAGATCTAACAATTTTGTTAAAAGTTGGTAACTTTTTGGAAAGTTAAGTAGACCTAGGAAAAAATGCCCATGCCCATGGGTGCCCACGAGTCCCCACAATATGGGCAGGCAACGGGTCCATGATGTTGGACCCTGGCAAAAATGGGTCATTTTTGCTCATTACCTAACGGGCCAACTTGTTTTGGCTTGACCCGTGGGCACCCATGGGTACACATTATATTTATATTTATATTTATATATTTTTCACTCTTTTTTTTCAGGATAATGAGCTTCTGTTTTTTTTTTTTTTTTTGCCAACATCTTGCCATTTTCTTTGGGGTAAAATAAAAAAAATTGATAGGTGTTTTCACAAATTCAGAATATATTATGCATGGCACATGAGCTTTTCCATCTAAATTTAACAGTTCAGTTAGTTAGGAACCAAGTTGGCTACTTTCTGAAAACTAGGGGGATCAAATTGGCCAAACATGTGACTTAATGGCCACTAACCCCAAACTTGAGAGACCAAAAAGGTAATTCTCCCTTTCTGTTTTTATTATCTTCTTTGATTTTTTGCCTCTTAGTCCTTTATTAAGTGATTATGGTCCAAACAAATAGTGGTAAAGAATAATTTGATTACGTTGTTTAAGTTGGAAAAGCCTGGCTGAATTAAATCTTATGTGGTGGAGTTTTAGTCCTCTGTTAAGCTTAGTGGCCACGTGGAGATTGATGGTCAGGAGGCTAGGTGCAGCAGGAAACTAACCTTTTATATGTCAGGGCTTTTGTATGTTGTTGAAAGCAAGTGCATCCACCAATGAAAGATTGGTTTTATTGTGTGAAAAGAGGTTCTAATGTTCAAATATCTTAAAAGACAGGATGAGATTTGAAAATCGATGCCAACCTATGTTATTGTGGTTTGCTAAAAAACTGTAACCTTTGACAACTTTTTAGAAAGGGTATGGTTCTGGCGTTCATGTTCAAGTTTTCAGGGGACAAATAGAGGGCAGCTCATGTGATTTTTCTTTTTTCCAGTGAGTAGAAGCTTGCAATTGATTTTTTTTTCTTTGGTCATTTGTTTCTTATCCGGAGGGAGTGCTTGCCATGCGGTATGTTTACCTTTGACTCCCTTAAGGATCACTCCAACTGTTTGGAATATTTAACACATTGGAAGAATATTTGTTGAATTTGCCTTCTCTAAAATACTACAGATGAGTTTGATAAAATATAGTTCAATGACCAAAGTATGTATATATTTTATGAACATGAATTGGTGCAGACAGATTATTGGCTGGGTGAGGGGTAGACTGGACTGGCCATTAGCAAGGTGGGTGGCAACCGAGTGGAAACAGTATACAAAAGTTGAAATTTGACAGATTGAATAGTTGGGTAGCAGGAATAACTTAGCAGCACGTGGCAGTTGAAATTTGAGAAATTGAACAGTTGGTTCACAGGAAGCAAAAAATCTGATCTAGGGAACAAGTTACCTTTCAAGCTAGAGGAATGACCCAAGCTGGCTCACAGGGAATTGCGTTTGCTGGAACAGGGGAAAACAATCCTGTGGATGCTTGTTTTGTTCCAAAATACATAGAGCATGGCATAAATTGATGCAAAATTGAATCCAGAATTCAACACAAAGCCATGAGCATTCCCAATAGTCAAAATCCCAATTTGGGGAAAGGAGTGGACAATGGAGAGGGGTTGACATCCTAAAGAAGAACTTATAAGTGATAGTGAGAAGCACAGTCAAGAAGAGGGGAAGGAGGATTCATGATTGTGAGAAGCAGAGATGAGAGAATAATTTACCACATCCTAACGGCTTGTTCTTCGAGGGCTGCAAACGAGCGGAGCCAAGCTGAAGAATTTTTTGCTCAAGCTTCCCTTGCCCTATTCTAAATGATGGAGCTTGAGTCAAATTTAATGAAGCCATGCTTTAGCTTGGCTTGTCATAGATTTTATGAGCTAGGTTGCGAACAAGCTTGAGTTGTAAGCTAGGTAAGACTCATGAGCTTACTTAAAGGCTTCAAAGCTCAGCTAGCTCAGACGCAATTCAACCATGCTGGACTGTAATTCCCTTCTCCAAGCATAGTAAGAAACGAAGCAAAAGGGCAACAACCTATTTATAGCACGCATCCTTGCAATTGCTGTCTATTTACCGATGTTGCAATGTGAAGTTTATTGTGTAACATAAGGTGGGAAGCTTCAAATCTTGGTAGCATTCCATAAAGCGTCTAGCATACTTGGGCGCCTGACATAGCGCCTAGCCAGTTAGGCGGCCAGCATGGGTTCTTTGTATTTTTTTTTAACTAACAATTCTATACAACTATTTAGATAAATTTAAAATATTATTGAAGTAACATGATAAAACATAACAAAATTGCATAATTAATATCCTTTCAAGTATGCCTTATTGCAATAACAGATTTACAATTTCAGTTTTGATTTTTTTTTTAAATAACAGCCACATGTTATTGCTGCAAAAAAAAGAAAAAAAGGGAAAAAGTATTTCTAGGCATCATATCTACTAGGAATCATTATAGGTCATCTCACCTTTACCGTATTAACGGCATTGACTGCATAGGGGAGCTTTTTCCTCCTAGGTGAGGCATTTGTGGCCACCTAGACCGCTTTTTAGAACAGTGAACCTTGGGTTTTATGTTGAAAGAGATGACATCACCAACTATAGAAGTTATTGAATTGGTAGGTAATACATACACGCGTGTATCTAACTTTAATAAGTAATGGTAAAGCAGAGACATATAGAAGTGATTACAAATTTAAGAATTTATGAGTCAATTCTAGAGAAATTGAAGATCAAAAGAGCTGATATATGAGTTCATAAATGAGCCAGCTCACAAGCTTGATAATGAATCTGTTCATGAGTAACTAATGGTAAAGCATAGGCATTGCTACTCGAGCCTGCTCATGCTCGCTTATTTACCTTAATAATTGAACATGACTGACTGGTTCATTTATTCAATCTTGTTTCCTTTTTGACACTTAGCATTGGCATTGCAAAGGGAGGTGGTGTTGCATTGGTTTAGTGCGTCCGCATCGTTCGAATCAAATGACCAGAAAGAGATCTGGTCCTACGAACCATGCCTCATAATACATATACATATATATATATGTATATTAGCATATCTGCCCTTCTTTTTTCCTTTTCTTTTCTACCTTTTTTTTTTTTCAGAAAATTGTCATGCTGCTGTACTGGGGACTTAATGTGTCCAGTAATCCATACATGTACCAGTGCCTCATAAAATGCTGGTCATCACAACTGCACATATGACATGTCAATGCATGCATGACTCAAGTGGATGTTTGCAAGCTTTATAGCAAGTTCATACATCTTTTTTAGTTTGATAAGAATAATGGTTTTGCAGAGAGGTCCATTTCTATTTAAATTTGAGATCTTTATAATTTACTGATCGTTAATAACATTGATAGAAGGATGGAATGGAATTGCTATGCTCTTAACAGTTATAATGAAAATGATTTCCTGGAAATAGTGATTATTTTTACCAAGGGTTACTGTCTTCTAATTTGTATACTTTTGAATTTAAGCTGATGCAAATTATATTCTAAGTCATTGCTTCAGCATTTTCAACTGAGTGTTTGCCATTATGGTTTTTATCCGTCGAAAATTGTTACAGGTACAAAAAGCATTTTACGGAGAAGCAAAAAGATAAACTCCGAGCTCTGATGCAAAAGCAGAAGCATAAACTTGTAAAATCTTTGTCCCTATATTAGTCATCTGGATTTTTAGATTGATTTTTGGGGGTAGTATTATTTGCTTAATTGCCCATTTTCCAATTGCAGGTGACTCCTGAAATACAAAGGGAGCTAGATAGTGGCAGCAATGAAGATCCAACATATATCCTTTCAAATGACTGCAGTCCATTCTTTAATTTCTGTGCATGGATGTGTACATCCTTTACTTTGAAAAAGGGTTTAATTAAAGTCACTAGACTTGTGCCTTGCTTGTAAAAGAGCTTTTAATAGTTGCAGTGCTTCGAATTCTCATAGAACACATTAACCTTGTCTAGAAAATGGAAATTTGACCTGTTTATGATTTGAAACTCCTATCAGAATTTTATACATACCATGAAAACCTCTACACTCGACCTATAGATCACATTAACCTTGTCTAGAAAATGAAAATTTTACCTGTTTTTGATTTGAAACTCCTATCAGAATTTTATACATACCATGAAAACCTCTACACTCGAGGAATCATCGTCATGGGTCTGTTATAAATTTTGCAATTAGGAGCTTGTCTTATGCTTCCCTTAACTTGTCACTTCATTCTTCACTGTCTGTGGTCAATAAAAAGCTTGAAGAAGACAGGTTTGATTTCCCAGAGGTACCCATGGAGAACTAAGTTTAAAGGATGCCTTCTCAGATTTTCTTGGTATGCTTACTGGTACTATGACATGATTTATAGGAAGCCTTCCCTTAATATTGATGCTACACAGTTTTGAAACGCATGCAACCTTAATGCATGGTTTCTTTTTCACCAGGAGCTCAGGTCAAATTTCTTTAAATGCTGCTAGCTCCAACTCTCTGCTAATGATCGGAGAGGTTGCTTTCGGTGTGATGTGGTTGGAGCAAATAGAGTTTGCATAAGAGAAGAATTCCATAATATTTTGTGGTAAAAGTATTTTTTTTTTTTGGTGATGAGAGCTTAATTAATATCAGTAGTTTTGCTTCATTTTTTTCTCCACTTTTTTTTTTGAATGATTTATATGTATGCGTTGTGGCAGATTTTGATTACATAATGAATTGTCTGCACCAATTCATGTTCATCTGTTGTATGTGGTATCCTTGAAATTATGTTGTTGCATCAAAGCGGGCTTAAAATGTGGCACCTGTTGTTCCCATTGGAATGTTATGGTGTTGTCATTGTTGGCAAACCTAAATGGGTGTCCGCATCATCGGAACATCATGCATATTGTCTATATATGACCTCATAATGTCAGAAAAGCATGGAAATGAAGAAGAAGCGGTGACGGAGTGAAATATCCATATACGGCATAAACAAGTGATTCTAAGCTTGTTTGAGCGCGTTTTGGAGCTATTGATGAGATGAGCATCTTCGGGCGATCAGATGACCATGGGAAGACACCAGCAACCATATTATATCATGGTAGAGTGTTACGGATGCTTACGGCACAGCAAAAATCGTTTTGGCTATATAGGTCTCAAACAAGCGATTCTAAGCTTGTTTTAACCTAGTTTGGAACGGTTATTGATTTGTGGCACTCCGGGTGATCCGATTATCATGGGGAGACACCAGCAGCCATAATATACCATAATAGAGTGGTATGGACACAAACGGTGCAACGAAAATTCGTTTTGCTCAGGACGTCATATTGGTGCTTGGTTTTGCGCAATTGGACCATATACACCGTTTTGGGCTTACAACAGCTACTTTGAGGTTTGTGGGCTTCAATGAAGTTAATATGGACCTAATGGGCTACAATGAGCTCCAAAATAAGCAATGGGCTTATGAAATTCGTGGTGGGCATTTGGGGACATCACTTTGGGCCTAATTGTGCAATGTGAAGGATTTGGGCCAACTAATGGGCTTGGCACACAAGGGCAGCAACTAATCAAGCCCAATGACACTTGGAGGAGCCCAAGCACACTTGGACCAAGTCAAATTCGTGGGAAGATGCCATTCCACTATTTGGTCCACCATTGGTGTCAAAATCCCTTAATTTGTGGAATGGTGTTTGAGCATCCAAGAACATCTATGCTAGATGCCTTCTTTTGGCATGTGGAGACACAATAATGAGTCTCCCACCCCTAAAACATGGACCATGTTTGGAGGAGGAATCATTTCCACCACTATGCCATGTCTTGGAGACTTTGGAGGGCTATATAAGGAGGGCCTCTCCCTTGGACGAAAATCACACCTTCTTTGAGCATTGAGAGAGCATTTGAGTGAGAGAATTGAGAGAAATTCTCCTAAGGTGGTTGAAGAGTGCCTTGTTTGTTCTTGAGCACTCTTAGGGTTTCAAAGGGTTGAGTTTGTGTGAGCTTGGGAAACACTTGTGAGAATTGTGTGTAGAGTTCCCAAGATACATTTCCGGTGACTCGTGTTGTGTTTCCGTGGCTGAAGAAGGTGGCAGCCTTGGTGCATATTCCGGAGCTTCTTCGAGTACTTTGCGCTCTTCGTGCGACGACAAAGCGTTTGGTTTCGTGAGTTGCTCTCGTTATCCTAAATTTATTATTGTTGAAGCATTGTAAGTTTGTCAACCCTAGTGAAGGGACGACAACATTTTTATTGGTTAGTGAGACCGTTGTATCGCTCTAGTGAAGGGCCCATACAATTCTAGTGAATTCGTTGGTGAGGGTAGTGAACCCGAATCAGCCGTGGACGTAGGTTGCACGCATTGTGTAGCTGAACCACGTAAATATTGTGTTTGCGATTGCTTGCCTTGTTTACTACTTGCCGTAAGTAAATTTGAAAAGACATACGAATTGTTAAAGTGCACTGATTCACCCCCCCTCTTAGTGCTTATATTGGGACTAACAATTGGTATCAGAGCCTTGTTGACATTAAAGGGCTTAACAACCTGTCAGATCATTAGCTCACAACAGCAAGACGAGATATGAACTACTCCGGCGTCGGCAAGATGGGTGTTCCTTTGTTTGATGGCTCCAACTACTCAAGTTGGAAAAGTCGAATGACGAAGCACTTGGGCGCTCTAAGCATTGACATCTACGACATTGTTCTCAATGCTGGCTACACTCCCCCGGCTAGTGGTGCGGTTTGGACGGATGCTGACAAGAGGGCATTTGAAACCGATGCTAGAGCTTCAGATGCAATTCTGTCCGCCCTTAATGAAGTTGAGTTCTCGAAGGTGAAAAATTGCAAGACGGCGAAGGAGATGTGGAACAAACTCGAGAACATCTACGAAGGTGACAGCAAGGTCAAAGAAGCGAAGCTACAAATTTACCGAAGTAAGTTCGAGCAATTGAGGATGAATAACGAAGAATCTATTGAACCTTATTTCAATAGGGTTATAGAGATCGTTAATTGCATCCGTGGATATGGTGAAGATATGACTGATGCTACTGTGGTAAAGAAAATCCTAAGATCTTTACCCGAGTCATACGATGCGAAGGTTTCATCTTTAGAAGAAAGAGACTTGAACACACTCTCTCTCGACACGCTGCAAAGCATATTAATTGCGTATGAGATGAGACGTGCAGCGGCGAGAACGACGAGTGATTCTGCATCGGCTAAAGAGGTTGCATTCAAAGCCATGAGCAATGCAAGTGAACGAGGAGATTCTAGATCGTCTCAAATTCGTGCACCCAATGAAGAAGAAGATAATATAAAGGCGTACATCTCAAGGAACTTCAAGAAGGGAACCGGAAAATATAAAGGTAAACTTCCTTTCAAATGCTTCAAGTGTGGTAAAATTGGCCACTATGCTCTGGATTGTCCAGAAAATATTAAAGATGGAAGTGACGATGAGAAGGAAGACAACCACAAAAAGAAGAAGTTCCAAAGGTATAAAAAGAGAGGCTATTCTTCGAAAAACGTCAAAGCATTGAAGAATCTCCTTAGCAAAATCCTAGAAGGCTCCAATTCATCCTGCGAATCCGACGATGAATCTGAAGATGAAGAGCATATCGCATTCATGGCCTCCGAGGCGCAAGAAGATTCTGCGGCAGAAGATGATGATGCTGAGGTCGACATGCAAGGTGAGATTGAAAGATGCATTGTCGTTGTTTCTCAGCTTGAAAAAGAAAAGAAAGCGTTGAAGCGTGACAAAGATGAGCTAGTCAACGAAGTGGGAAGGCTAAAAATCCAATGCGAAGAACATTCAAAGATGTGTGATGATCTTACCATCGAGCTAAATGGAAAGGCTGCCTACATCGACAAACTTGAAGGAGAGCTTTGCATCGTCAAACAAAAGGTTAGCGAACAAATGAAAGCATTCAAAGTGAGCTCTTCTTTTGCTTTCAATGATGGTTCAAGCTCTAGTAATGCCATGCTGAATGATCAAAACGAGGCCACACGAAAGCTCAATGAGTGTCTAGCATTGCAAAGACCTCACTCGCTTGGAAGACAAGGGGTTGGCTTCGAGGAAAGTAACTCCGAAACCTCAAAGACCACTACCTTTGTAAAGGAGAAGATTACAAAGGAGCCGGAGGTTCGAAGAAAGATTCCTACGACGCTTCCCAAATTCGATATCTGGGGCACTGAACCCAACGAGTTGCAACAACCGAAGCTCAAGCGTAAAATCATTCATGCGGCGGCATTCAGAGGATCTTGTTACTCCTGCGGCGTTTACGGGCACATGGCGAGGAATTGCCGGAGAAGGATGATAGCAAGGCCTCATCAACGTGATGTACATTCTGTTCGGCCCTTGAAGAATGGCTATGGACAACGCATAACTCCTCCTCTGAAGCTGTACAACCGATTCCAGGTACTTGAACAAAAGGAGAGAGTTGTTTGCCATAGATGCAACTATATGGGGCATTATGCTCGAAATTGCATGACATTCATTCCAAGTCCCTACAAAAATGGAATGAATGGCCAAGTGCAGCAAAGTTCGCAAAAGATGCCAAAACCAGCCAAGAAGTTCAAAAAGAAGGCCATCGCGGTGGAACGATGTGAAGAAGTGAACGTGGTGGAAGTTGCGCTCAAGGCAACTACGAAGAGTTCACGTTGGATCCTCGATAGCGGATGTAGCCGACATATGACGGGTGATGCAAAGCTACTCCAAAGTGCTTCTGATGCGGCAAGTGGAAAGGTAAAATTTGGCAACGATTACTCTTTGAAAATTAAAGGAAAAGGGGTTGCCAAAATCGATGGGGCAAAGTTTACATCTAAGGAGGTGCTACTTGTCGAAGGCCTCAAATACAATCTATTGAGTGTTAGCCAACTATGTGAATCGGGTCATGAAGTGACATTCACAAGTAAAGGTTGCACGGTGAAGAAGGCCGGAAGCGCAATCGTGGTGGCAAAGGGCTCAAAAACGGAGGGAAATTTATACCAACTGGGAGACAAAGACGATGCCTGTTTGATTGGCGTGGAAGATCAAAATCAACTATGGCATCGACGACTGGGGCACATAAATCAAAAGAGTATGAGAGAATTGTCCACACAAAAGGCGGTCAGTGATCTTCCGGAAATGAGACGGGACAGAGAAACCGTTTGTGAAGCATGTCAAAAGGGGAAGATGGCACAATTCCCTCATAAAGTGAAAGAGCATAATTCGTCCAGCTTGCTGAGCCTGGTACACACGGACTTGTGTGGACCTATGCGAAACAAAGGTACAAACGGCGAATTATATTTCATGTTGCTGATAGATGATTATAGCCGCATGACATGCATTATACATCTCCGTCATAAGAATGAAGCGTTTAAAGGCTTCAAAAGCTACAAGAAACGGGTGGAGAAACAATTTGGCAAGAAGATCAAAGCATTAAGGTCCGATCATGGTAGCGAATTCACATCCAACGAATTCGAATCATATCTGGCAAACCACGGCATCATGCATCAGCGGTCGAGTGTGAGAACACCTCAACAAAATGGTGTTGTCGAAAGGAAAAATAGAGCCGTTATTGAAATGGCGAGGACGATGCTGATCGAGAGCGGTGTTCCTGTGAAGTTTTGGAAGGAAGCTACCGAAGCAGCGGTGTACTTGCAAAATCGAACCTTGTTGCGGCCTAAGTCTAGCAAGACTCCGTATGAGATGTGAAATGGAAGAAAGCCTACCGTGAAATACTTTAGAGTATTCGGGAGTCCTTGTTTCATCAAAAACAAGGATGCGTCGCTCGGAAAGTTCGAGGAAAGAGCTGACGAGGGAATCTTTCTCGGCTATTCACAAAGAAGCAAGGCATATCTATGCTACAATCAAAGGCTTAAACGGACGATAGAAAGCTGTGATGTCAAAGTTGTGGAGAATGACCCCAATTCGGCAAATGAGAGGTACGTTACTCCTTTAGATATTCCATCAAAAGGGGATGACGTTATAAATAAATCATGTGACGAAGAAAGCACGAAAGAATTAGAGACTGCTGATGATTCGGGGGATGAGAGTGACAACATCACTCAAGTACCCGTTGTTAGAAATGCGAAGAAGTCCAAAGAAAATTGGACTAAAGAACAAGTCGAGAACTCGAGGAGATGCCAAATGGGAGATTTCCACATCATTGGAGACGTTGATGCACCAATTCAGACACGACGAAAGGCTAAGAATATAAGTGCAACATCCCTAATCTCACAAGTCGAGCCCAAAAACGTGATTGAAGCTCAAGAGGACGAGCATTGGGCAAAGGCTATGAATGAAGAGTTGGATCAAATCGAGAAGAACTGTACATGGGAATTAGTGCCTAGACCAGCCGGGAAGAACATCATCGGAACTAAATGGGTCTTCCGGAACAAGTTGAACGAAGATGGCAAAGTTGTTCGCAAGAAGGCAAGGTTAGTATGCAAAGGCTATTCTCAAATTAATGGAATAGATGTTGATGAGACCTTTGCACCTGTGGCAAGACTTGAGGCAATTCGGTTATTCCTTGCTGTGGCTGCACAAAGAGGATACACCGTGTTCCAAATGGATGTCAAATCGGCATTCTTGAATGGAGACTTGAAGGAAGAGGTGTACATTGAACAACCCGACGGCTTTGTTCTAGGCGATGACGAGAACAAAGTATGCAAATTAAAGAAGGCGTTGTATGGCCTCAAGCAAGCACCTCGAGCATGGTACTCAAGACTTGACACATATCTTCACAAGCTAAAGTTCAAGAAGGGAAGCGTTGATAGCAACTTGTACATGCTGAACAGTGACGAAGGGCAATTGGTCATTGTTGTCTACGTCGACGATATCATATTCGGAGGAGATAAGGTAAAGTTATGCCATGACTTTGCCTTGAAGATGAAGAATGAGTTTGAGATGTCTATGATTGGTGAACTCTCCTACTTTCTCGGTTTACAAGTCTCTCAACGGAATGATGGGCTTGTCATCTCTCAAGTCAAATACGTCAAAGAACTTCTGAAGAAGTTTGGCATGGCGGAGTGTAAACCGGTGAGTACTCCTATGCCTACTGCACGTAAATTGAGCAAGGATGAAGATGGAAAAGGCGTTGATCAAAAGGAGTATAGAAGCATGATTGGGAGTCTTCTATATTTGACGGCTACTCGACCCGACATTCTACATTCCGTGTGTCAAGCAGCGAGATATCAAAGTAATCCCAAAGAATCGCACCTAGTAGCCGTGAAACGAATCCTTCGATACATTCGAGGTACGTTGGATTTAGGGCTATGGTATACTAAAAATGATGGTATCAAATTGATTGGGTATAGTGATGCTGATTGGGCCGGCTGCACCGATGATCGACGATCCACCTCGGGCGGTGCATTCTTTCTTGGAAAGAAGTGTGTTTCTTGGCTCAGCAAGAAACAAGACAGCGTATCATTGAGCACAGCAGAAGCCGAATATGTGGCGGCAACATCAGCATGCACACAAGTCATATGGATGCGCCGACAATTGCTTGACATGGTTGATGAGGTACGGTTGCCTATCTCTATTATGTGTGATAACCAAAGTGCTATCGGCTTGGGCAAAAATCCTATTCACCACTCAAGATCGAAGCACATCGATATTCGTTATCACTTTCTTAAAGAGAAGGTTGAAGAAGGAGTGATTCTGATGGAGTATGTGCCCACGGAAGAGCAAGTTGCTGACATCTTCACAAAACCATTGCCAACAGCGACATTTGAGAAGCACCGATTGAGCCTCGGAGTTCAACCCATTCCATCCAACTAAAAGGGGATGGGTTCGCACAATGATTCATTGCTCTTACCTTCCTTTGAAATGGTTGTCAAAGGGGGAGAAAGTTGCTGATTTTGGGAGATGATACAAGAAGAGCATTGAAGAGTGCATACATGCAGGGGGAGTAGCGGTATTTATTGCGCAACGGCTAAAAGGTTCATGGCTTGAAGAGGTAACCATCACTCAAGGGGGAGTCTTTATTCAAAGAGGACCCCAAAGATATCCCAAAACGCATGTAGGTTGCCAACAATTCCAAAGGGGGAGATTGTTGTTCCCATTGGAATGTTATGGTGTTGTCATTGTTGGCAAACCTAAATGGGTGTCCGCATCACTGGAACATCATGCCTATTGTCTATATATGACTTCATAATGTCGGAAAAGCATGCAAATGAAGAAGAAGCGGTGATAGAGTGAAATATCCATATACGGCATAAACAAGTGATTCTAAGCTTGTTTGAGCGCATTTTGGAGCTATTGATGGGTTGAGCATCTTCGGGCGATCTGATGACCATGGGAAGACACCAGCAACCATATTATATCATGGTAGAGTGTTACGGATGCTTACGGCACAGCAAAAATCATTTTGGCTATATGGGTCTCAAACAAGCGATTCTAAGCTTGTTTTAACCTAGTTTGGAACGGTTATTGATTTGAGGCACTCCGGGTGATCCGATTGTCATGGGGAGACACCAGCAGTCATAATATACCATAATAGAGTGGTATGGACACAAACGGCGCAACGAAAATTCGTTTTGCTCAGGACGTCATATTGGTGCTCGGTTTTGCGCAATTGGACCATATACACCGTTTTGGGCTTACAACAGCTACTTTGAGGTTTGCGGGCTTCAATGAAGTTAATATGGACCTAATGGGTTACAATGAGCCCCAAAATAAGCAATGGGCTTATGAAATTCGTGGTGGGCATTTGGGGACATCACTTTGGGCCTAATTGTGCAATGTGAAGGAGTTGGGCCAAGTAATGGGCTTGGCACACAAGGGCAGCAACTAATCAAGCCCAATGACACTTGGAGGAGCCCAACCACACTTGGACCAAGTCAAATTCGTGGGAAGATGCCATTCCACTATTTGGTCCACCATTGGTGACAAAATGCCTTAATTTGTGGTATGTTGTTGGAGCATCCAAGGACATCTATGTTAGATGCCTTCTTTTGGCTAGTGGAGACATTTTTATTGGTCGGTGAGACCGTTGTATCGCTCTAGTGAAGGGCTCGTACAATTTTAGTGAATTTGTTGGTGACGGTAGTGAACCCGAACCAGCCGTGGACGTAGGTTGCACACATTGTGTAGCTGAACCACGTAAATATTGTGTTTGCGATTGGTTGCCTTGTTTACTTGTTTTATACTTGCCGTAACAAGTAAATTCTGAAAAGACATACGAATTGTTAAAGTGCACTGATTCACCTCCCCCTCTCAGTGCTTATATTGGGACTAACATGGCTACACTCCCCCGGCTAGTGGTGCGGTTTGGACGGATGCTGACAAGAGGGCATTTGAAACCGATGCTAGAGCTTCAAATGCAATTCTGTCCGCCCTTAATGAAGTTGAGTTCTCGAAGGTGAAAAATTGCAAGACGGCGAAGGAGATGTGGAACAAACTCGAGAACATCTACGAAGGTGACAGCAAGGTCAAAGAAGCGAAGATGCAAATTTACCGAAGTAAGTTCGAGCAATTGATGATGAATAACGAAGAATCTATTGAACCTTATTTCAATAGGGTTATAGAGATCGTTAATTGCATCCGTGGATATGGTGAAGATATGACTGATGCTACTGTGGTAAAGAAAATCCTAAGATCTTTACCCGAGTCATACGATGCGAAGGTTTCATCTTTAGAAGAAAGAGACTTGAACACACTCTCTCTCGACACGCTGCAAAGCATATTAATTGCGTATGAGATGAGACGTGCAGCGGCGAGAACGACGAGTGATTCTGCATCGGCTAAAGAGGTTGCATTCAAAGCCATGAGCAATGCAAGTGAACGAGGAGATTCTAGCTCGTCTCAAATTCGTGCACCCAATGAAGAAGAAGATAATATAAAGGCGTACATCTCAAGGAACTTCAAGAAGGGAACCGGAAAATATAAAGGTAAACTTCCTTTCAAATGCTTCAAGTGTGGTAAAATTGGCCACTATGCTCTGGATTGTCCAGAAAATATTAAAGATGGAAGTGACGATGAGAAGGAAGACAACCACAAAAAGAAGAAGTTCCAAAGGTATAAAAAGAGAGGCTATTCTTCGAAAAACGTCAAAGCATTGAAGAATCTCCTTAGCAAAATCCTAGAAGGCTCCAATTCATCCTGCGAAGGCGAATCCGACGATGAATCTGAAGATGAAGAGCATATCGCATTCATGGCCTCCGAGGCGCAAGAAGATTCTGCGGCAGAAGATGATGATGCTGAGGTCGACATGCAAGGTGAGATTGAAAGATGCATTGTCGTTGTTTCTCAGCTTGAAAAAGAAAAGAAAGCGCTGAAGCGTGACAAAGATGAGCTAGTCAACGAAGTGGGAAGGCTAAAAATCCAATGCGAAGAACATTCAAAGATGTGTGATGATCTTACCATCGAGCTAAATGGAAAGGCTGCCTACATCGACAAACTTGAAGGAGAGCTTTGCATCGTCAAACAAAAGGTTAGCGAACAAATGAAAGCATTCAAAGTGAGCTCTTCTTTTGCTTTCAATGATGGTTCGAGCTCTAGTAATGCCATGCTAAATGATCAAAACGAGGCCACACGAAAGCTCAATGAGTGTCTAGCATTGCAAAGACCTCACTCGCTTGGAAGACAAGGGGTTGGCTTTGAGGAAAGTAACTCCAAAACCTCAAAGACCACTACCTTTGTAAAGGAGAAGATTGCAAAGGAGCCGGAGGTTCGAAGAAAAATTCCTACGACGCTTCCCAAATTCGATATCTGCGGCACCGAACCCGACGAGTTGCAACAACCGAAGCTTAAGCGGAAAATCATTCATGCGGCGGCATTCCGAGGATCTTGCTACTCTTGCGGCGTTTACGGGCACATGGCGAGAAATTGCCGGAGAAGGATGACAGCAAGGCCTCATCAACGTAATGTACATTCTGTTCGGCCCTTGAAGAATGGACAACGCATAACTCCTCCTCTGAAGCTGTACAACCGATTCCAGGTACTTGAACAAAAGGAGAGAGTTGTTTGCCATAGATGCAACTACATGGGGCATTATGCTCGAAATTGCATGACATTCATTCCAAGTCCCTACAAAAATGGAATGAATGGTCAAGCGCAGCAAACTACGCAAAAGATGCCAAAACCAGCCAAGAAGTTCAAAAAGAAGGCCATCGCGGTGGAACGATGTGAAGAAGCGAACGTGGTGGAAGTTGCACTCAAGGCAACTACAAAGAGTTCACGTTGGATCCTCGATAGCGGATGCAGCCGACGTATGACGGGTGATGCGAAGCTACTCCAAAGTGCTTCTGATGCGGCAAGTGGAAAGGTAAAATTTGGCAACGATGACTCTTTGAAAATTAAAGGAAAAGGGGTTGCCAAAATCGATGGGGCAAAGTTTACATCTAAGGAGGTGCTACTTGTCGAAGGCCTCAAATACAATCTATTGAGTGTTAGCCAACTATGTGAATCGGGTCATGAAGTGACATTCACAAGTAAAGGTTGCACGGTGAAGAAGGCCGGAAGCGCAATCGTGGTGGCAAAGGGCTCAAGAACGGAGGGAAATTTATACCAACTGGGAGATAAAGACGATGCCTGTTTGATTGGCGTGGAAGATCAAAATCAACTATGGCATCGACGACTGGGGCACATAAATCAAAAGAGGATGAGAGAATTGTCCACACAAAAGGCGGTCAGTGATCTTCCGGAAATGAGACGGGACAGAGAAACCGTTTGTGAAGCATGTCAAAAGGGGAAGATGGCACAATTCCCTCATAAAGTGAAAGAGCATAATTCGTCCAGCTTGCTGAGCCTGGTACACACGGACTTGTGTGGACCTATGCGAAACAAAGGTACAAACGGCGAATTATATTTCATGTTGCTGATAGATGATTATAGCCGCATGACATGCATTATACATCTCCGTCATAAGAATGAAGCGTTTAAAGGCTTCAAAAGCTACAAGAAACGAGTGGAGAAACAATTCGGAAAGAAGATCAAAGCGTTAAGGTCCGATCATGGTAGCGAATTCACATCCAATGAATTCGAATCATATCTGGCAAACCACGGCATCATGCATCAGCGGTCGAGTGTGAGAACACCTCAACAAAATGGTGTTGTCGAAAGGAAAAATAGAGCCGTTATTGAAATGGCGAGGACGATGCTGATCGAGAGCGGTGTTCCGGTGAAGTTTTGGAAGGAAGCTACCGAAGCAGCGGTGTACTTGCAAAATCGAACCTTGTTGCGGCCTAAGTCTAGCAAGACTCCGTATTAGAGACTGCTGATGATTCGGGGGATGAGAGTGACAACATCACTCAAGTACCCGTTGTTAGAAATGCGAAGATGTCCAAAGAAAATTGGACTAAAGAACAAGTCGAGAACTCGAGGAGATGCCAAATGGGAGATTTCCACGTCATTGGAGACGTTGATGCACCAATTCAGACACGACGAAAGGCGAAGAATATAAGTGCAACATCCCTAATCTCACAAGTCGAGCCCAAAAACGTGATTGAAGCTCAAGAGGACGAGCATTGGGCAAAGGCTATGAATGAAGAGTTGGATCAAATCGAGAAGAACTGTACATGGGAATTAGTGCCTAGACCAGCCGGGAAGAACATCATCGGAACTAAATGGGTCTTCCGGAACAAGTTGAACGAAGATGGCAAAGTTGTTCGCAAGAAGGCAAGGTTAGTATGCAAAGGCTATTCTCAAATTAATGGAATAGATGTTGATGAGACCTTTGCCCCTGTGGCAAGACTTGAGGCAATTCGGTTATTCCTTGCTGTGGCTGCACAAAGAGGATACACCGTGTTCCAAATGGATGTCAAATCGGCATTCTTGAATGGAGACTTGAAGGAAGAGGCGTACATTGAACAACCCGACGGCTTTGTTCTAGGCGATGACGAGAACAAAGTATGCAAATTAAAGAAGGCGTTGTATGGCCTCAAGCAAGCACCTCGAGCATGGTACTCAAGACTTGACACATATCTTCGCAAGCTAAAGTTCAAGAAGGGAAGCGTTGATAGCAACTTGTACGTGCTGAACAGTGACGAAGGGCAATTGGTCATTGTCGTCTACGTCGATGATATCATATTCGGAGGAGATAAGGTAAAGTTATGCCATGACTTTGCCTTGAAGATGAAGAATGAGTTCGAGATGTCTATGATTGGTGAACTCTCTTACTTTCTCGGTTTACAAGTCTCTCAACGGAATGATGGACTTGTCATCTCTCAAGTCAAATACGTCAAAGAACTTCTGAAGAAGTTTGGCATGGCGGAGTGTAAACCGGTGAGTACTCCTATGCCTACTGCATGTAAATTGAGCAAGGATGAAGATGGAAAAGGCGTTGATCAAAAGGAGTATAGAAGCATGATTGGGAGTCTTCTATATTTGACGGCTACTCGACCCGACATTCTACATTCCGTGTGTCAAGCAGCGAGATATCAAAGTAATCCCAAAGAATCGCACCTAGTAGCCGTGAAACGAATCCTTCGATACATTCGAGGTACGTCGGATTTAGGGCTATGGTATACTAAAAATGATGGTATCAAATTGATTGGGTATAGTGATGCTGATTGGGCCTGGCTGCACCGATGATCGACGATCCACCTCGGGCGGTGCATTCTTTCTTGGAAAGAAGTGTGTTTCTTGGCTCAGCAAGAAACAAGACAGCGTATCATTGAGCACAGCAGAAGCCGAATATGTGGCGGCAACATCAGCATGCACACAAGTCATATGGATGCACCGACAATTGCTTGACATGGTTGATGAGGTACGGTTGCCTATCTCTATTCTGTGTGATAACCAAAGTGCTATCAGCTTGGGCAAAAATCCTGTTCAACACTCAAGATCGAAGCACATCGATATTCGTTATCACTTTCTTAAAGAGAAGGTTGAAGAAGGAGTGATTCTTATGGAGTACGTGCCCACGGAAGAGCAAGTTGCTGACATCTTCACAAAACCATTGCCAACAGCAACATTCGAGAAGCACCGATTGAGCCTCGGAGTTCAACCCATTCCATCCAGCTAGAACGGGATGGTTTCGCACAATGATTCATTGCTCTTACCTTCCTTTGAAATGGTTGTCAAAGGGGGAGAAAGCTGCTGATTTTGGGAGGTGATACAAGAAGAGCATTGAAGAGTGCATACATGCAGGGGGAGTAGTGGCATCTATTGCGCAACGGCTAAAAGGGGAGTTCATGGCCTGAAGAGGTAACCATCACTCAAGCGGGAGTCTTTATTCAAAGAGGACCCCAAAGATATCCCAAAATGCATGTAGGTTGCCAACAATTCCAAAGGGGGAGATTGTTGTTCCCATTGGAATGTTATGGTGTTGTCATTGTTGGCAAACCTAAATGGGTGTCCGCATCATCGGAACATCATGCATATTGTCTATATATGACCTCATAATGTCAGAAAAGCATGGAAATGAAGAAGAAGCGGTGACGGAGTGAAATATCCATATACGGCATAAACAAGTGATTCTAAGCTTGTTTGAGCGCGTTTTGGAGCTATTGATGAGATGAGCATCTTCGGGCGATCAGATGACCATGGGAAGACACCAGCAACCATATTATATCATGGTAGAGTGTTACGGATGCTTACGGCACAGCAAAAATCGTTTTGGCTATATAGGTCTCAAACAAGCGATTCTAAGCTTGTTTTAACCTAGTTTGGAACGGTTATTGATTTGTGGCACTCCGGGTGATCCGATTATCATGGGGAGACACCAGCAGCCATAATATACCATAATAGAGTGGTATGGACACAAACGGCGCAACGAAAATTCGTTTTGCTCAGGACGTCATATTGGTGCTCGGTTTTGCGCAATTGGACCATATACACCGTTTTGGGCTTACAACAGCTACTTTGAGGTTTGTGGGCTTCAATGAAGTTAATATGGACCTAATGGGCTACAATGAGCTCCAAAATAAGCAATGGGCTTATGAAATTCGTGGTGGGCATTTGGGGACATCACTTTGGGCCTAATTGTGCAATGTGAAGGATTTGGGCCAACTAATGGGCTTGGCACACAAGGGCAGCAACTAATCAAGCCCAATGACACTTGGAGGAGCCCAACCACACTTGGACCAAGTCAAATTCGTGGGAAGATGCCATTCCACTATTTGGTCCACCATTGGTGACAAAATGCCTTAATTTGTGGTATGTTGTTGGAGCATCCAAGGACATCTATGCTAGATGCCTTCTTTTGGCTATGTGGAGACATTATAATGAGCCTCCCACCCCCTAATACATGGAGCATGTTTGGTGGAGGAATCAATTCAACCACTATGCCATGTCTTGGAGACTTTGGAGGGCTATATAAGGAGGGCCTCTCCCTTGGACGAAAATCACACCTTCCTTGAGCATTGAGAGAGCATTTGAGTGAGAGAATTGAGAGAAATTCTCCTAAGGTGGTTGAAGAGTGCATTGTTTGTTCTTGAGCACTCTTAGGGTTTCAAAGGGTTGAGTTTGTGTGAGCTTGGGAAACACTTGTGAGAATTGTGTGTAGAGTTCCCAAGATACATTTCCGGTGACTCGTGTTGTGTTTCCGTGGCTGAAGAAGGTGGCAGCCTTGGTGCATATTCCGGAGCTTCTTCGAGTACTTTGCGCTCTTCGTGCGACGACAAAGCGTTTGGTTTCGTGAGTTGCTCTCGTTATCCTAAATTTATTATTGTTGAAGCATTGTAAGTTTGTCAACCCTAGTGAAGGGACGACAACATTTTTATTGGTTAGTGAGACCGTTGTATCGCTCTAGTGAAGGGCCCATACAATTCTAGTGAATTCGTTGGTGAGGGTAGTGAACCCGAATCAACCGTGGACGTAGGTTGCACGCATTGTGTAGCTGAACCACGTAAATATTGTGTTTGCGATTGCTTGCCTTGTTTACTACTTGCCGTAAGTAAATTTGAAAAGACATACGAATTGTTGAAGTGCATTGATTCACCCCCCCTCTCAGTGCTTATATTGGGACTAACAGCACCCCCACCTTTAATACATTAACAGGTGTTTAAGGATGCACTCATCCATTATTCACTAAATAGTTCTCTATTATTAACACAAAAATGGAACGATGTATAACACACTTGATATTGTATTATAAAATTTATCACAACTCAAAGGGGGTTTAAAGTCATTAAACGCTTAAAATTTTAACTAATGGAGGCTCCTTTTCCCTTACCACCACCACCACTCTCATACGGTAGGTCCTTATAAAACCAACTTTAAAAAGGTTCAAACCAACAATTGATCAAGTGCATATTCAAGAAAGTATAATATAATCAATTTAACATGTTTCAGCTTAAACCATCAGTCATTGAGAGACTCATAAGGTTATGCACGGTGTCTCTATTCAAACTCATACACGGGGTCGCATTAACTCAAGCACAGGGTTTCTCATTCCCGTTTTTGCGGTTATTCATTTCAGTTTATGGGTTCAAACACAATATTTAGTAACTAATATAGCAAGGTCCGAATAAATATGTCCAACTAGGTTCAAATCAATGTTTAGGATTTCAAACAATTATAATAGCAATAATTGGGTTGGTGGTTTCAAGCGGTTATTCCCAATCACAGCCAAAACAACAATTCTGACTCAAATAATTTGTGCAACCACAATTCGAATGAACAAATCAAGATAGACATGCCAAATAATACCTGAAATAGCAAATATGAATCAAATATTAATAGGTTTAGATATATTTAACGAAAAATTGTGATATTTTAACAATAAGATTGAAATTTCTCGCAAATGATCAAATCCCATATAAAAAAAAAGATTTTCCTTTACAAAAAATAGATTACCCTTACAGGGTCTCTCATTCCTGTTTTTGCGGTTGTTCATCTTAGTTAATGGGTTTAAACACAATATTCAGCAACTAATATAGCAAGGTCCGCATAAATATGTCCGACCAGGTTCAAATCAATGTTTAGGATTTCAAACAATTATAATAGCAATAATTGGGTTGGTGGTTTCAAGCGGTTATTCCCAATCACAGCCAAAACAATAATTTTGACTCAAATAATTTATGCAACCACAATCCGAATGAACAAATTAAGATATATATGCCAAATAATACCTGAAATAGCAAATAGGAACCAAATATTAATAGGTTTAGATATATTCAACGAAAAATTGTAATATTTTAACAAAAAGATTGAAATTTCTCGCAAATGATCAAATCCCATGTAAAAAAAAAAAAATTTTCTTTATAAAAAATAAATTATCCTTACCTAAATTGATCGCGTGGTTGAGATTAAGTCCCCCCACCCTAACACATTGCTCTCACGTTTCTCCCCTTTTTTTCTTTTTTTTTTTCCTTCTTCTTTCCCTTGCTCGCTCCCGCGGCTTCTCACTGTTTCGTTTCCTTTTCAGTCTGTTGCGGCAAGTTCACCTGCCTCCTTCACAATATAATATAATAGTGTAATATAATAATATATATTAAACACATATTCTATCAATCCTTGTTGACCGACTCTCCAAACTTAGTAACTAAGTCTTTTCCTATTACGCCAAGCGTGTGCTTGCTTATATATATATATATATATATATATATATATATATAATAGTGTAATATAATAATATATATTAAACACATATTCTATCAATCCTTGTTGACCGACTCTCCAAACTTAGTAACTAAGTCTTTTCCTATTACGCCAAGCGTGTGCTTGCTTATATATATATAATAGTGTAATATAATAATATATATTAAACACATATTCTATCAATCCTTGTTGACCGACTCTCCAAACTTAGTAACTAAGTCTTTTCCTATTACGCCAAGCGTGTGCTTGCTTATATATATAGTATTAAGATATTATACATTACATAATTCTAATATAACGTACACGTGTAAAATTATTACCTTCCACATTGACTATGTACATAAATAAATAATTAAAGTGTTGTCTGTCCACCTATTCCACTTTTCACCATATTTTCCATCCTTAAATTATTAGTAGACTCCTAATTATATCACTTTGTCAGTCCAATCCTCCATTCAACTTAACGTCACGCCCGCCTATCCGTTTTCAGTCCTATATTTACCACAATTTCAAATTAAAATTGTTGACCCAAAGTCCCGTGAATTTGATTTTGATGATGTCAAACTTCTAATACTAATATATTTCCATGAAGTTTATTTCTATTTTTAAGGATATATATTACAAGAGAATATAATTGGAAGATTTAAAGATCAAGATTTGTGGAAGATTTCATAGGATATTATTGTAAGTCTATTTCTCAAAATATTGGATAGATTTTCATGTTGCTTAAAATAAAATATTTTATTCTCTTCAACGACTTTGTTTTCCAAAATTCAAAAACTTTATTTTAAGTGTTTATTCTTGAAAAACAGATTTGACAAGTTTTTAGAGAAAGAATATTTTCTGGAATATAGTTTTGAACGAATTTGAATTCAAATAATTTCCTTGATTCATGGATTTGATTGAAATAATTTTGCACTGATTTTACCTTGAAAGATTTTATTCAACGGCTATATACTTTCTTTATATAAGAGGCAGCAACATTATTTTGGAAAAGAACAAGAAGAACACGTTTAAACTAATTTGTCTCTACAAGTGTTCAAACTACTCTTCTCACATTCAAACATCTACTCATTTGAAAAGAGGCTTTTGCGAAGTGCTACATTTGAAATTCCTATTAAATCTGATTTCTAAAAGGACTATAAGTTCTATTTGTGTTATAGGAATTGCTGTGTGAAACAAATTTCTTAAATCTGATTTTTCACACTTAGATTTTCAGAAACAATTAAACTGTTTGAACTATTCTAATTTCTGAAGAATCTATTTTACGGTTATTTTAAAATTGTTTTTGAGCAATTGTGATTATCTGCTATAATTATTTGTGACTATCCAATACGTTGAGAAGTGGATAGTAGTTCCATTTGTATTTGGTTAGGTTTGAACACAGCTTAACAAATTGTTCAAGGCTCGTATTTATTTGCTTTCTTGCCTTATAATAAGAAAGGTTTTGAGGTTTGTTTGTTGACTTTCTTGCCTTAGAAAAAGAAAGGTAGAAATTGTAAGGGTTACTTGTTCCTGAACCCATAAAAGGAATTTTGTTATAGTGTGATCCCAAGGCAATAGTGGGTTGTGCTTGGCAGAGTGGACGTAACGTCAAGTTGAAGTGAACCACTATAAATTCTATCTGTTCTTTACTTTTATGCTTTGTTCAAACTATTTCTGAATTGCTTATTCAAACCTTTTCTACTATATTTGATCTGTTCAACTTACATTGTTCAAACTGTTGTTCAAATTATTTTGTTCAAACTATTATTCGAACCATCCGTTCAAACTATTGTTCGAACCGTTTGTTCAAATTGTACTGTTTGTGCTTAAACTGTTATTTCATATTCCGTATCTAATTGTGGGTGATTACAAGAGCTTATTAACGAAGAATTTTCGAAAGGCATCTTATTCACCTCCTTTTAAGCTGCTCAACAAATGGTATCAGAGCTAGTCTCTTTCAATAAGGACTTATCAATCCGAAGAGTAAAGATCTCATGGCAGCCATGAACAATTATACTGAAGGACAATCTGCAACTCGTCTACTATTCTTTGATGGCGTTGACTACGCATTCTAGAATAATAGGATTGTTAGTCCCAATACGAGCACTGAGAAGGGGGGGTGAATCAGTGCTCCTTCAAATTCTTTCCCTTTTGCGTTCTTCAATCTAATTCGCTGGTTATGGCAAGAATAACACGAGCAAACCAACCAAGCAATCGCAAACACAATATTCACGTGGTTCAGCTACACAATGCGTGCAACCTACGTCAACGGCTGATTCGGGTTCACTACCCTCACCCAACGAAATCACTATAATTGTATGAGCCCTTCACTAGAGCGATACAACGGTCTCACTGACCAATTTCTAAGTCGTCTCCCCTTCACTAGGTTTGACGAACTTATCACAAGTCTTACTGACTGATCACTAAGTTGTCTCCCCTTCACTAGGTTTGACAAACTTATTACAAGAGTCTTACCGACCCAAACTGAAACAACTGACAGAATAAAATTCACGCAAGAGTGATGAACAGCCTACCACTCTTTGATGAACAGCAAACACCTTGTTACAGCTTCAAGAACTCAACGAACTTGAAGAAACTCAAGCACAAGCATCAAATGCAGCCACCGCACGGAACAGTCCCTCGAACACCGATTAGGAATCACCACCGTAGATCACTACACTTCACGCTTGGATGTTCAACGTCACCTCGTGGCCACAGCACAAAACGCTCACAAGTGTTTCCTCAATCTCGTACACACTTAACCCTTTGGAACCCCAAGAGTGCTCAAGAACAATCAAGGCACTCTTCAACCCTCCAAGAGAATTTCTCTCAATTCTCTCTCTCAAAAGCTCTCTCAATGCATATGAGTGGTGTGTATTTCGTCCAAGGGAGAGGCCTCCTTATATAGCCCTCCAAAGTCTCCAAGACATGGCATAGTGGTTGATTTTATTACTCCTCCAATCATGGTCCATGAATTAGGGGGTGGGAGACTCATTATGGTGTCTCCACTAGCCAAAATCATGCCATTGATTTCTCCTCCAATCATGGTCCATGATTTAGGGGATTTTGTCACCAATGGTGGACCAAATAGTAGAATGGCATCTTCCCATGAATTTTGACTTGGTCCAAGAGTATTTGGACTCCTCCAAGTGTCATTGGGCTTGATAGTTGCTGCCCTTGTGTGCCAAGCCCATTAGTTGGCCCAAGTCCTTCACATTGCACAATTAGGCCCTAAATGATCTCCCCAAAGGCCCACCACGAATTTCCCTTGACCCATTGCTATTCCTAGGCTCATTGGAACCCATTTAGCCCAACTTTACCTCAGTGTAGCCCAACAACTCCAAACAAGCTCCCTTTAAGCTCAACACAGTGCATATGCTCCAATTAGGCCAAAACTGGGCTCAATTATGACGCTTCGAGCAAAACCGATTTCCTTTGCACCGTTTGTGTCCATACCACTCTATTATGGTATATTATAGCTATTGGAGTCTTCCCATGGTCATCGGATCACCCGGAGTGCCTTAAATTAATAACCGCTCCAAACTAGGTCAAAACAAGCTTAGAATCGCTTGTTTATGCTGTTATTGGGTACTTCACTTCCCCGCTGTGTCTACTTCATTTCCGCATCATTCCGATGTCCCAGAGTTTTGTAAAGTCGATATACAAGGTGTACCAATGATATGCACACTCATTTAGGTTTGCCAACAATGACAACATCTCATTATTCCAATGGGAAGCAAGAAGGATGGAATATTTCCTACTTTCTATTGACATGGGATTATAGGATATCATTCAGAAAAGTTCCACAGAACCGAAAAATCAAAGAAACAAGTGAAGTTGTAGGTGAGCAGAAGAAAGTTCCAAAGCCCAAGAGTACTTGGACTCAAGCTGAAAAGGGAGAGTTTCACATTAAACGCAAAAGCTATCAATTTGCTATTTTGTGGACTTTGACGAAATGAGTACAACAGAGTAAGTCAATTCCAAACAGCAAGAGAAATCTGGAGAATGCTAGAGGTAACTCATAAGGGTACAAACCAGGTAAAGCAAACTAAGATCAATTATCTTATTCAAGACTATGAGTTGTTTAAGATGAAAATCAATGAAATAATTACTCAAATGTTTACACATTTTATTGCTATTTGTAATGAGCTAAATGGTCTTGGAAGAAGTTTTTTTATTAGGGAATAGGTATAGAAAATAGTGAGATCATTGCCCAAAGAATGGGAATCAAAGATTGTGACTATTCAAGAAGCAAACAATCTTGATACTTTGCCACTAGAAGAGTTGATTGGAAAGCTGATGGCATATGAACAATCAAGTAAAAGAGCTAAGAGTGAGTCATCTGATAGAAGAAGACAGATTGCGCTATAGATAACAAATAAAACTGCAGTGAAAAAGATGATAAAGATGACGAGATATCATTCCTCACAAAGTTCAGAAAAGCTTACAGAAAAGCCAAAGAAGGAAATAGAAAGAGGTTCAGCAAGACGAAAGAATCAATCGTGTGCTATGAATGTGATGAGCCTGGTTATATCAAACCGGATTGTCCAAAACTAAATAAAGAAAGAAGAGCTCAAAACATCCAAAGTCTAAAGGGAACTCGAGATCAGACAGAAAGCTAGAAAAGTACAAGAAGTTTGACAACTATAAAAAGAAAAGGCTATGGTGGCTACATGGTCAGATTCAAGTGACTTAGATTCTGAAAGTTTAGACAAAGATGAGACAACAACTCTATGTCTCATGGCACAGGATGAAGATGAGCTAAATGATACTTCCACTGTGGAAGAAGTATTAGAAGCTTTTGATGAGTTATATGATAAGCATGAATCTACTAGTAGAAAGTTATGCTAGATAGTGAAAATGAGAAACTAAAAACAAAAGTTGTTGTTCTAGAAAAAGTTGTATTTAAGTTCAGAGGAGGTAGAAAAAATTTTGATGTCATGATGGGAGAACAAAGCTATGTATATGACAGAAAAGGAATTGGGCATGAACCGAAAAGGTATAAGAAGACATATAAAAAGAAGTTTAGTGCTACTGCTTGAAATTATAATACTCCTTTTATGAAATCCACTTACTGTGGCCGTAGAGGACACTAAGAAAGGTTTTGCAAGTTTAAACCTCAAGGTTCGACAGTGAACCAAAGGAAACACAATGCTAGAGGACCCAAAGTAAAATGGGCACCTAAAAGCACTGCAACAAATGATTGCACAAATAAACGAACCTCCTCAACTGCCAATCCGAGAGGACCTAGAATCAAATGGTTACCTAAGGTGACATTTGTTTGCAACAAGGTCATGTTCAAACCAGTAATAAATGATTCCCCGATAGTGGATGCTCATGGCACATGATTGGAAATCGCAATAAGTTCTCCAACTTAAAGCCTTTTGATGGAGGTAATATCAAGCTAGGAGACAAGTCAAAAGGTAAAATTATTGCAATTGGCACAATCAAGGTATCACCTTCATTATCTATTAATGATGCGCTCCTAGTTAGAGGTTTGAGATAAAATTTGCTAAGTATCAGTTAGTTTAGTAACAAAGGATATAAAGTCATATTTGATTCTGATATATGCACTATTGAGAAAAAGGATAATAACAAAATTGTTTTGATAGAGAAGAGAAACCAAAATGTTTATACTTGCAATCTAAATAATGCTATTCCATCTATCAAGTGTTTCGTTGCAAGTAAACAGAGTACAACTCTCTGGCATAGAAGATTTGAGGCATATAGACACTGATTTAATCTCTAAAGTTGCCAGGAAAGAACTTGTCCGAGGTCTTCCCAAACTTAGTTGGAAAGATGAAGGAAAATGTGAAGCATGTGCGAATGGGAAACAAACCAGGAGTTCATTCAAGAGCAAGAAGTATATTTTAAAATCAAGACCTTTGGAAATGCTACACAAGGACTTATTCGGTCCTACCAGGACTGAAAGTTTGGGTGGTAAAATTTATGTTTACATAATCGTAGACGATTTTACTAGATTTACTTGGGTATTATTTCTTAGACATAAAAATGATGCATTCATTGAGTTTGAGAAACTTGCATTAAAGTTACAGAATGAAAAAGGCATGAGCATTGCATGCATGCGTAGTGATCATGGTAGAGAATTTGACTTTGAGGGTTTTGATAGTTTCTGTGTTGTTCCCATTGGAATGTTATGGTGTTGTCATTGTTGGCAAACCTAAATGAGTGTCCGCATCATCGGAACATCATGCATATTGTCTATATATGACCTCATAATGTCAGAAAAGCATGGAAATGAAGAAGAAGCGGTGACGGAGTGAAATATCCATATACGGCATAAACAAGTGATTCTAAGCTTGTTTGAGCGCGTTTTGGAGCTATTGATGAGATGAGCATCTTCGGGCGATCCGATCACCATGGGAAGACACCAGCAACCATATTATATCATGGTAGAGTGTTACGGATGCTTACGGCACAGCAAAAATCGTTTTGGCTATATAGGTCTCAAACAAGCGATTCTAAGCTTGTTTTAACCTAGTTTGGAACGGTTATTGATTTGAGGCACTCCGGGTGATCCGATTATCATGGGGAGACACCAGCAGCCATAATATACCATAATAGAGTGGTATGGACACAAACGGCGCAACGAAAATTCGTTTTGCTCAGGACGTCATATTGGTGCTCGGTTTTGCGCAATTGGACCATATACACCGTTTTGGGCTTACAACAGCTACTTTGAGGTTTGTGGGCTTCAATGAAGTTAATATGGAACTAATGGGCTACAATGAGCCCCAAAATAAGCAATGGGCTTATGAAATTCGTGGTGGGCATTTGGGGACATCACTTTGGGCCTAATTGTGCAATGTGAAGGATTTGGGCCAACTAATGGGCTTGGCACACAAGTGCAACAACTAATCAAGCCCAATGACACTTGGAGGAGCCCAACCACACTTGGACCAAGTCAAATTCGTGGGAAGATGCCATTCCACTATTTGGTCCACCATTGGTGACAAAATGCCTTAATTTGTGGTATGTTGTTGGAGCATCCAAGGACATCTATGCTAGATGCCTTCTTTTGGCATGTGGAGACACAATAATGAGTCTCCCACCCCTAAAACATGGATCATGTTTGGAGGAGGAATAATTTCCGCCACTATGTGTTAGTCCCAATATAAGCACTGAGAGGGGGGGGTGAATCAGTGCACTTTAACAATTCGTATGTCTTTTCAAATTTACTTACGGCAAGTAGTAAACAAGGCAAGCAATCGCAAACACAATATTTACGTGGTTCAGCTACACAAATGCGTGCAACCTACGTCCACGGCTGATTCGGGTTCACTACCCTCACCAACGAATTGTTAGTCCCAATACAAGCACTAAGAGGGGGGGTGAATCAGTGCACTTTAACAATTCGTATGTCTTTTCAGAATTTACTTGTTACGGCAAGTATAAAACAAGTAAACAAGGCAACCAATCGCAAACACAATATTTACGTGGTTCAGCTACACAATGTGTGCAACCTACGTCCACGGCTGGTTCGGGTTCACTACCGTCACCAACAAATTCACTAAAATTGTACGAGCCCTTCACTAGAGCGATACAACGGTCTCACCGACCAATAAAAATGTTGTCGTCCCTTCACTAGGGTTGACAAACTTACAATGCTTCAACAATAAAAAATTTAGGATAACGAGAGCAACTCACGAAACCAAACGCTTTGTCGTCGCACGAAGAGCGCAAAGTACTCGAAGAAGCTCCGGAATATGCACCAAGGCTGCCACCTTCTCCAGCCACGGAAATGCTACCACGGGTTGCCGGAAATGTATTTTGGGAGCTCTACACACAATTCTCACAAGTGTTTCCCAATCTCACACAACTCAACCCTTTGTAACCCTAAGAGTGCTCAAGAACAAACAAGGCACTCTTCAACCAACTTAAGAGAATTTCTCTCAATTCTCTCACTCAAATGCTCTCTCAATGCTCAAGGAAGGTGTGTTTTCGTCCAAGGGAGAGGCCCTCCTTATATAGCCCTCCAAAGTCTCCAAGACATGGCATAGTGGTGGAAATTATTCCTCCTCCAAACATGATCCATGTTTTAGGGGTGGGAGACTCATTATTGTGTCTCCACATGCCAAAAGAAGGCATCTAGCATAGATGTCCTTGGATGCTCCAACAACATACCACAAATTAAGGCATTTTGTCACCAATGGTGGACCAAATAGTGGAATGGCATCTTCCCACGAATTTGACTTGGTCCAAGTGTGGTTGGGCTCCTCCAAGTGTCATTGGGCTTGATTAGTTGTTGCACTTGTGTGCCAAGCCCATTAGTTGGCCCAAATCCTTCACATTGCACAATTAGGCCCAAAGTGATGTCCCCAAATGCCCACCACGAATTTCATAAGCCCATTGCTTATTTTGGGGCTCATTGTAGCCCATTAGTTCCATATTAACTTCATTGAAGCCCACAAACCTCAAAGTAGCTGTTGTAAGCCCAAAATGGTGTATATGGTCCAATTGCGCAAAACCGAGCACCAATATGACGTCCTGAGCAAAACGAATTTTCGTTGCGCCGTTTGTGTCCATACCACTCTATTATGGTATATTATGGCTGCTGGTGTCTCCCCATGATAATCGGATCACCCGGAGTGCCTCAAATCAATAACCGTTCCAAACTAGGTTAAAACAAGCTTAGAATCGCTTGTTTGAGACCTATATAGCCAAAACGATTTTTGCTGTGCCGTAAGCATCCGTAACACTCTACCATGATATAATATGGTTGCTGGTGTCTTCCCATGGTCATCGGATCGCCCGAAGATGCTCATCTCATCAATAGCTCCAAAACGCGCTCAAACAAGCTTAGAATCACTTGTTTATGCCGTATATGGATATTTCACTCCGTCACCGCTTCTTCTTCATTTCCATGCTTTTCTGACATTATGAGGTCATATATAGACAATATGCATGATGTTCCGATGATGCGGACACTCATTTAGGTTTGCCAACAATGACAACACCATAACATTCCAATGAGAACAACAATCTCCCCCTTTGGAATTGTTGGCAACCTACATGTATTTTGGGATATCTTTGGGGTCCTCTTTCAATTAAGACTCCCCCTTGAGTGATGCTTACCTTTTCAGGTCATGAACTCCCCCTTTAGCCGCTGCGCAATTAAAGACTCCCCCTTGAGTGATGCTTACCTCTTCAGGTCATGAACTCCCCCTTTAGCCGCTGCGCAATTAATATCGCTACTCCCCCTTCATGTATGCACTCTTCTATGCTCTTCTTGTATCATCTCCCAAAATCAGCAACTTTCTCCCCCTTTGACAACCATTTCAAAGGAAGGTAAGAGCAATGAATCATTGTGCGAACCCATCCCCTTCTAGTTGGATGGAATGGGTTGAACTCCGAGGCTCAATCGGTGCTTCTCAAATGTCGCTGTTGGCAATGGTTTTGTGAAGATGTCAGCAACTTGCTCTTCCGTGGGCACATACTCCATCAGAATCACTCCTTCTTCAACCTTCTCTTTAAGAAAGTGATAACGAATATCGATGTGCTTCGATCTTGAGTGTTGAATAGGATTTTTGCCCAAGCCGATAGCACTTTGGTTATCACACATAATGGAGATAGGCAACCGTACCTCATCAACCATGTCAAGTAATTGTCGGCGCATCCATATGACTTGTGTGCATGCTGATGTTGCCGCCACATATTCGGCTTCTGCTGTGCTCAATGATACGCTGTCTTGTTTCTTGCTGAGCCAAGAAACACACTCTTTCCAAGAAAGAATGCACCGCCCGAGGTGGATCGTCGATCATCGGTGCAGCCGGTCCAATCAGCATCACTATACCCAATCAATTTGATACCATCATTTTTAGTATACCATAGCCCTAAATCCGACGTACCTCGAATGTATCGAAGGATTCGTTTCACGGCTACTAGGTGCGATTCTTTGGGATTACTTTGATATCTTGCTGCTTGACACACGGAATGTAGAATGTCGGGTCGAGTAGCCGTCAAATATAGAAGACTCCCAATCATGCTTCTATACTCCTTTTGATCAACGCCTTTTCCATCTTCATCCTTGCTCAATTTACATGCAGTAGGCATAGGAGTACTCACCGGTTTACACTCCGCCATGCCGAACTTCTTCAGTAGTTCTTTGATGTATTTGACTTGTGAGATTACAAGTCCATCATTCCGTTGAGAGACTTGTAAACCGAGAAAGTAGGAGAGTTCACCAATCATAGACATCTCGAACTCATTCTTCATCTTCAAGGCAAAGTCATGGCATAACTTTACCTTATCTCCTCCGAATATGATATCGTCGACGTAGACGACAATGACCAATTGCCCTTCGTCACTGTTCAGCACGTACAAGTTGCTATCAACGCTTCCCTTCTTGAACTTTAGCTTGCGAAGATATGTGTCAAGTCTTGAGTACCATGCTCGAGGTGCTTGCTTGAGGCCATACAACGCCTTCTTTAATTTGCATACTTTGTTCTCGTCATCGCCTAGAACAAAGCCATCGGGTTGTTCAATGTACACCTCTTCCTTCAAGTCTCCATTCAAGAATGCCGATTTGACATCCATTTGGAACACGGTGTATCCTCTTTGTGCAGCCACAGCAAGGAATAACCGAATTGCCTCAAGTCTTGCCACAGGTGCAAAGGTCTCATCAACATCTATTCCATTAATTTGAGAATAGCCTTTGCATACTAACCTTGCCTTGTTGCGAACAACTTTGCCGTCTTCGTTCAACTTGTTCCGGAAGACCCATTTAGTTCCGATGATGTTCTTCTCGGCTGGTCTAGGCACTAGTTCCCACGTGCAGTTCTTCTCGATTTGATCCAACTCTTCATTCATAGCCTTTACCCAATGCTCGTCCTCTTGAGCTTCAATCACGTTTTTGGGCTCGACTTGTGAGATTAGGGATGTTGCTCTTATATTCTTTGCCTTTCGTCGTGTCTGAATTGGTGCATCAACACCTCCAATAATGTGGAAGTCTCCCATTTCGCATCTCCTCGAGTTCTCGACTTGTTCTTTAGTCCAATTCTCTTTGGACTTCTTGGCATTTCTAACATTGGGTACTTGAGTGATGTTGTCACTCTCATCTCCCGAATCATCAGCAATCTTCAATTCTTCCGTGATTTCTTCGTCACGTGATTTATTTATAACGTCATCCCCTTTTGATGGAATATCTAAAGGAGTAACGTACCTCTCATTTGCCGAATTGGGGTCATTCTCCACAACTTTGACATCACAGCTTTCTACCGTCCGTTTAAGCCGTTGATTGTAGCATAGATATGCCTTGCTTCTTTGTGAGTAGCCGAGAAAGATTCCCTCGTCAGCTCTTTCCTCGAACTTTCCGAGCGACTCATCCTTGTTTTTGATGAAGCAAGGACTCCCGAATACTCTAAAGTATTTCACGGTAGGCTTTCTTCCATTCCACATCTCATACGGAGTCTTGCTAGACTTAGGCCGCAACAAAGTTCGATTTTGCAAGTACACCGCTGCTTCGGTAGCTTCCTTCCAAAACTTCACCGGAACACCGCTCTCGATCAGCATCGTCCTCGCCATTTCAATAACGGCTCTATTTTTCCTTTCGACAACACCATTTTGTTGAGGTGTTCTCACACTCGATCGCTAATGCATGATGCCGTGGTTTGCCAGATATGATTCGAATTCATTGGATGTGAATTCGCTACCATGATCGGACCTTAATGCTTTGATCTTCTTGCCAAATTGTTTCTCCACCCGTTTCTTGTAGCTTTTGAAGCCTTTAAACGCTTCATTCTTATGACGGAGATGTACAATGCATGTCATGCGGCTATAATCATCTATCAGCAACATGAAATATAATTCGCCATTTGTACCTTTGTTTCGCATAGGTCCACACAAGTCCGTGTGTACCAGGCTCAGCAAGCTGGACGAATTATGCTCTTTCACTCGATGAGGGAATTGTGCCATCTTCCCCTTTTGACATGCTTCGCACACGGTTTCTCTGTCCCGTCTCATTTCTGGAAGATCACTGACCGCCTTTTGTGTGGACAATTCTCTCATGCTCTTTTGATTTATGTGCCCCAGTCGTCGATGCCAAAGTTGATTTTGATCTTCCACGCCGATCAAACCGGCATCGTCTTTGTCTCCCAGTTGGTATAAATTTCCCTCCGTTCTTGAGCCCTTTGCCACCACGATTGCGCTTCCGGCCTTCTTCACCGTGCAACCTTTACTTGTGAATGTCACTTCATGACCCGATTCACATAGTTGGCTAACACTCAATAGATTGTATTTGAGGCCTTCGACAAGTAGCACCTCCTTAGATGTAAACTTTGCCCCATCGATTTTGGCAACCCCTTTTCCTTTAATTTTCAAAGAGTCATCGTTGCCAAATTTTACCTTTCCACTTGCCGCATCAGAAGCACTTTGGAGTAGCTTTGCATCACCCGTCATATGTCGGCTGCATCCGCTATCGAGGATCCAACGTGAACTCTTTGTAGTTGCCTTGAGTGCAACTTCCACCACGTTCGCTTCTTCACATAATTCCACCGCGATGGCCTTCTTTTTGAACTTCTTGGCTGGTCTTGGCATCTTTTGCGTACTTTGCTGCACTTGACCATTCATTCCAATTTTGTAGGGACTTGGAATGAATGTCATGCAATTTCGAGCGTAATGCCCCATGTAGTTGCATCTATGGCAAACAACTCTCTCCTTTTGTTCAAGTACCTGGAATCGGTTGTACAGCTTCAGAGGAGGAGTTATGCGTTGTCCATTCTTCAAGGGCCGAACAGAATGTACATCACGTTGATGAGGCCTTGCTGTCATCCTTCTCCGGCAATTTCTCGCCATGTGCCCGTAAATGCCGCAAGAGTAGCAAGATCCTCTGAATGCCGCCGCATGAATGATTTTCCGCTTAAGCTTCGGTTGTTGCAACTCGTCGGGTTCGGTGCCGCAGATATCGAATTTGGGAAGCGTCGTAGGAATCTTTCTTCGAACCTCCGGCTCCTTTGCAATCTTCTCCTTCACAAAGGTAGTGGTCTTTGAGGTTTTGGAGTTACTTTCCTCAAAGCCAACCCCTTGTCTTCCAAGCGAGTGAGGTCTTTGCAATGCTAGACACTCATTGAGCTTTCGTGTGGCCTCGTTTTGATCATTCAGCATGGCATTACTAGAGCTCGAACCATCATTGAAAGCAAAAGAAGAGCTCACTTTGAATGCTTTCATTTTTTCGCTAACCTTTTGTTTGACGGTGCAAAGCTCTCCTTCAAGTTTGTCGATGTAGGCAGCCTTTCCATTTAGCTCGATGGTAAGATCATCACACATCTTTGAATGTTCTTCGCATTGGATTTTTAGCCTTCCCACTTCGTTGACTAGCTCATCTTTGTCACGCTTCAACGCTTTCTTTTCTTTTTCAAGCTGAGAAACAACGACAATGCATCTTTCAATCTCACCTTGCATGTCGACCTCAGCATCATCATCTTCTGCCGCAGAATCTTCTTGCGCCTGGGAGGCCATGAATGCGATATGCTCTTCATCTTCAGATTCATCGTCGGATTCGCCTTCGCTGGATGAATTTGAGCCTTCTAGGATTTTGCTAAGGAGATTCTTCAATGCTTTGACGTTTTTCGAAGAATAGCCTCTCTTTTTATACCTTTGGAACTTCTTCTTTTTGTGGTTGTCTTCCTTCTCATCGTCACTTCCATCTTTAATATTTTCTGGACAATCCAGAGCATAGTGGCCAATTTTACCACACTTGAAGCATTTGAAAGGAAGTTTACCTTTATATTTTCCGGTTCCCTTCTTGAAGTTCCTTGAGATGTACGCCTTTATATTATCTTCTTCTTCATTGGGTGCACGAATTTGAGACGAGCTAGAATCTCCTCGTTCACTTGCATTGCTCACGGCTTTGAATGCAACCTCTTTAGCCGATGCAGAATCACTCGTCGTTCTCGCCGCTGCACGTCTCATCTCATACGCAATTAATATGCTTTGCAGCGTGTCGAGAGAGAGTGTGTTCAAGTCTCTTTCTTCTAAAGATGAAACCTTCGCATCATATGACTCGGGTAAAGATCTTAGGATTTTCTTTACCACAGTAGCATCAGTCATATCTTCACCATATCCACGGATGCAATTAACGATCTCTATAACCCTATTGAAATAAGGTTCAATAGATTCTTCGTTATTCATCCTCAATTGCTCGAACTTACTTCGGTAAATTTGCAGCTTCGCTTCTTTGACCTTGCTGTCACCTTCGTAGATGTTCTCGAGTTTGTTCCACATCTCCTTCGCCGTCTTGCAATTTTTCACCTTCGAGAACTCGACTTCATTAAGCGCGGACAGAATTGCATTTGAAGCTCTAGCATCGGTTTCAAATGCCCTCTTGTCAGCATCCGTCCAAACCGCACCACTAGCCGGGGGAGTGTAGCCAGCATTGAGAACAATGTCGTAGATGTCAATGCTTAGAGCGCCCAAGTTCTTTGTCATTCGACTTTTCCAACTTGAGTAGTTGGAGCCATCAAACAAAGGGACACCCATCTTGCCGACGCCGGAGTAGTTCATGTCTCGCCTTGTTGTTGTGAGCTAATGATCTAACAGGTTGTTAAGCCCTTCAATGTCAACCTGGCTCTGGTACCAATTGTTAGTCCCAATACAAGCACTGAGAGGGGGGGGTGAATCAGTGCACTTTAACAATTCGTATGTCTTTTCAAAATTTACTTGTTACGGCAAGTATAAAACAAGTAAACAAGGCAACCAATCGCAAACACAATATTTACGTGGTTCAGCTACACAATGTGTGCAACCTACGTCCACGGCTGGTTCGGGTTCACTACCGTCACCAACAAATTCACTAAAATTGTACGAGCCCTTCACTAGAGCGATACAACGGTCTCACCGACCAATAAAAATGTTGTCGTCCCTTCACTAGGGTTGACAAACTTACAATGCTTCAACAATAAAAAATTTAGGATAACGAGAGCAACTCACGAAACCAAACGCTTTGTCGTCGCACGAAGAGCGCAAAGTACTCGAAGAAGCTCCGGAATATGCACCAAGGCTGCCACCTTCTCCAGCCACGGAAATGCTACCACGGGTTGCTGGAAATGTATTTTGGGAGCTCTACACACAATTCTCACAAGTGTTTTGTTGTTCCCATTGGAATAATGAGGTGTTGTCATTGTTGGCAAGCCTAAATGAGTGTGCATATCATTGGTACACCTTGTATATCGACTTTGCATGACTTTGGGACATCAGAATTATGTGGAAATGAAGAAGACACAGCGAGGGAGTGAAGTACCGAAAAGCGCCATAATTGAGCCCGGTTTGACCTAGTTTGGAGCGGTTATTGATTTGACGCACTCCGGATGATCCGATGACCATGGGAAGAGACCAGCAGCTATAATATACCATAATAAAGTGGTATGTACACAAACGGTGCAAGGGAAATCGGTTTTGGTCAAAGCGTCATAATTGAGCCCGGTTTGAGCTCGGTTTGGCCTAATTGGAGCATATGCGCCATGTTGAGCTTAAATGGAGCTTGTTTGGAGTTTTTGGGCTACATTGAGGTGAATTTGGGCTAAATGGGTTGCAATGAGGTCAAGGAATGGCAGTGGGCTTATGAAATTCGTGGTGGGCCTTTGGGGTGACCATTTTGGGCTTAAATGTGCAATGTGACGAATTTGGGCCAACTAATGGGCTTGGCACACATGGGCAGCAACTAAACAAGCCCAATTACACTTGGAGGAGTCCAAATACACTTGGACCAAGTCAAAATTCGTGGGCAGCAGCCATGCTACCATTTGGTCCACCATTGGTGACAAAATCCCCTAATTTGAGGAATGTTGTTTGGCATTCAAGGACATCCATGTTTGGAGGCTTCTTTTGACTAGTGGAGACACCATAATGAGTCTCCCACCCCCCAAAACATGGAGCATATTTGGTGGAGGAATTTATGCCATGTTTTTGGCTAGTGGAGACACCATAATTAGTCTCCCACCCCTAAAACATGGAACATGTTTGGAGGAGTAATTAATTCCACCACTATGCCATGTCTTGGAGCCTTTGGAGGGCTATATAAGGAGGGCCTCTCCCTTGGACGAAAAACACACCTTCCATAAGCTTGGAGAGAGCATTTGAGTGAGAGAATTGAGAGAAATTCTCCTAAGGTGGTGGTTGAGTGCCTTGGTTGTTCTTGAGCACTTTTGGGGTTTCAAAGGGTCGAGTTTATGTGAGTTTGGGAAACACTTGTGAGAATTGTGTGTAGAGTTCCCAAAATATATTTCCGGTGACCCGTGGTACCATTTTCGTGGCTGGAGAAGGTGGCAGCCTTGGTACGTGTTCCGAAGCTACTTCGACTACTTTGCACTCTTCGTACGTCGACAAAGCGCTTGGTTTCGTGAGTTGCCTTTTTCATTCTAAATTTATTATTGTTGAAGCACTGTAAGTTTGTCAACCTAGTGAAGGGACGACAACATTTTTATTGGTCAGTGAGACCGTTGTATCGCTCTAGTGAAGAGCCAATACAGTTATAGTGAATTCGTTGGTGAGGGTAGTGAACCCGAATCAGCCGTGGACGTAAGTTGCACGCATTGTGTAGCTGAACCACGTATATCTTGTGTTTGCGATTGCTTGGTTGGTTTGCTTGTGTTACTCTTGCAATAACCATCGAATCAGATTGAAGAGCGCAAAAAGGAAAGAATTTGAAGGAGCACTGATTCACCCCCCCCCTCTCAGTGCTCGTATTGGGACTAACAATTGGTATCAGAGCAAAGGTGGGCGGAAGAGGTTTAACAACCTGCTGAGGTCAAGTTCTTCAAATTCTTTGAAGTTCATTCATCATGAATTTCGGAGGTACAAACCGCACCGGTGTGCCGTTCTTTGACGGATCCAATTACCCCGCTTGGAAGAAGCGCATGCTGAAGTACTTGGGTTCTCTTGGAAGAGACGTGTACACGTGCGTGAAAACCGAGTACAAGGCTCCCGATGAAAAAGCCGAATGGACAGTAGCGGACAACAAGAAGTTCGAGATCGATTCCAAAGCATGCACGGCCATTATGTCGGCACTTACTGAAGATGTCTACTCGAAGGTGATGAGTTGTGAATCCGCAAACGAGATGTGGGAAAAGCTCGAAAGTTACTATGAAGGAAACGACAAAGTGAAGGAGGCAAAGCTTCAAGTTTTTCAAAGTAAGTTTGATCAACTAAGAATGTCTGATAAAGAATCTATTATTGAATACTTTAGTAGAGTCATGGAGATCGTGAATTCTATACGAGGACTTGGAGAGAAGCTAGAAGAAAAGACCGTGGTGAAAAAGATTCTTCGAACACTTCCAGCATCGTATTGTAGCAAGGTTTCTGCATTGGAGGAAAGAGACCTAACAAAAGTGACGATTGATGAGCTTCAAAGCACGTTGGTTGCCTTTGAGATGCGGGTTGAAGACACAAATCGAGGAACCAAATATGCATCAACAAAGGAGGTTGCTTTCAAATCCTTGACGAAGTTAAGTATGAAAGAAGATGATAAATCCCATGAAGAAGGAGATGATGTTGCAGCCTTTATATCAAGAAACTTCAAAAAGGGAAAAGGAAAGTACAAAGGTAAGCTTCCTTTTAAATGTTTCAAGTGTGGCGAAGTTGGTCATTATGCTGCAAATTGTCCTACAAGTGAAGAAGATGATAGTGATGATGAAGTAGACAATGACAAGAAGAAGAAGACCAAATTCCAGAAATTCAAAAAGAAGGGCTCTAGTTCCTTGAAAGAAAAGAAATACAAGGCATTGAAGAATCTCTTGAGTGAAATGTTGGAAGGCTCTAGCACTTCCAGCGAAGATGAAGCAGATGACGACATCAGCGACAAAGAAGTACTTGCATTCATGGCTGAGGATGCTTATGAAGAAGAGTCGCACGATGAGGAAATAGAAGAAGGTGAAGTATTGGTGGACTTTGAAGCTGAAATTGACAATTGCATGGAAGCTATTGCCAAGCTTAAAAGGGAGAAGAAGGCCATCAAGAAAGAGAAGAAATTCCTTGAAGATGAGAATAAGACGTTGAAGCACGAAAACAAAAAATTGAGAGATGAAGTGATCGTGCTGAAAATCCGTCGCGAAGAGCAAGTAAAGATTTGTGATGATCTAACTACTGAGTTAGACACGAAGGCGAGCCACATAGAGAAGCTTGAAGATGAGATATACGTCATCAAACAAAAGGTTAGTAACCAAACGAAAGCATTCAATGATGCCCCTATTCCTACAGCATTGAATAATTGTTCGAGTTCTAGTATGCTGGTTGTTGAGAATGAGGAAGCTACTCGGAAGCTAAATGAGTGTCTTGGGTTTCAAAGACCTCATGCGCTTGGAAAACAAGGGCTAGGTTTTGAGGGGGATAACACCCAATCCTCAAAGACCACCACCTTTGTTAAGGCGGAAGAAACAAAGCAAGCGATGCAAGAAGAGAAATTCAAAAGGCTTCCCATATTTGATATATGTGGCAATGATGGTGAAATGAAGTCAAGGAGGAGATCTCAAAGGGAGAACAAGTTTAGAGGCAATTGTTACAATTGTGGAGCTTTCGGGCATATGGTAAAGCATTGTAGAGCAAAAACGGTGTCTCATCCTCCTCGGCAAAGGGATGCACCAACTCGTCCACCACAGCAAAGAAGAATTCTAAATCGACCTCTGCACCACCAATCTCAACTACGGGCTGCTCCACCTCCGCCGCATAATCGTTTCAAAGATTCGGGAGAGCAAAAGAAGAGAAGCATTTGCTATCGTTGCAAGTATGTGGGACACTATGCTAGAGAGTGTCTAACATTCATCCCAAGCCAATTAAAGAAGAGAATGAATGGGAAGAGGCAGCAAGGTCCTAGAAATTCATCGAAAGGGGTTACAAAAGGCTCCCGACAAGAAGGAAATCTATATCATGTCAACGGCAATGAAGAAGCATCTGGTAAGCCTCGGACTTCAACCCATTCCCTTTAACTGCAAAAGGAGAGTGGTGCACAATGATCCTTTACGCTTACTTACCTTTGGAATGGTTGTCAAAGGGGGAGAAAGTTTCCCATTTTGGGAAGGTGATCCAAGAAGCGAATGGGAGAGTGCATATATATAGGGGGAGTATTGCTTTAGGGGGAGTTGGAAAGCCTAAGAAGAGAGCATCACTCTAGGGGGAGTCTCGCATCATGAGAGGACCCTTGTGGTTGAGGGGGAGTTTTGACGGAAAGGGAACCTTGACATATCCCAAAATGGATTTAGGTTGCCAACAATTCCAAAGGGGGAGATTGTTGTTCCCATTGGAATAATGAGGTGTTGTCATTGTTGGCAAGCCTAAATGAGTGTGCATATCATTGGTACACCTTGTATATCGACTTTGCATGACTTTGGGACATCAGAATTATGTGGAAATGAAGAAGACACAGCGAGGGAGTGAAGTACCGAAAAGCGCCATAATTGAGCCCGGTTTGACCTAGTTTGGAGCGGTTATTGATTTGACGCACTCCGGATGATCCGATGACCATGGGAAGAGACCAGCAGCTATAATATACCATAATAAAGTGGTATGTACACAAACGGTGCAAGGGAAATCGGTTTTGGTCAAAGCGTCATAATTGAGCCCGGTTTGAGCCCGGTTTGGCCTAATTGGAGCATATGCGCCATGTTGAGCTTAAATGGAGCTTGTTTGGAGTTTTTGGGCTACATTGAGGTGAATTTGGGCTAAATGGGTTGCAATGAGGTCAAGGAATGGCAGTGGGCTTATGAAATTCGTGGTGGGCCTTTGGGGTGACCATTTTGGGCTTAAATGTGCAATGTGACGAATTTGGGCCAACTAATGGGCTTGGCACACATGGGCAGCAACTAAACAAGCCCAATTACACTTGGAGGAGTCCAAATACACTTGGACCAAGTCAAAATTCGTGGGCAGCAGCCATGCTACCATTTGGTCCACCATTGGTGACAAAATCCCCTAATTTGAGGAATGTTGTTTGGCATTCAAGGACATCCATGTTTGGAGGCTTCTTTTGACTAGTGGAGACACCATAATGAGTCTCCCACCCCCCAAAACATGGAGCATATTTGGTGGAGGAATTTATGCCATGTTTTTGGCTAGTGGAGACACCATAATTAGTCTCCCACCCCTAAAACATGGAACATGTTTGGAGGAGTAATTAATTCCACCACTATGCCATGTCTTGGAGCCTTTGGAGGGCTATATAAGGAGGGCCTCTCCCTTGGACGAAAAACACACCTTCCATAAGCTTGGAGAGAGCATTTGAGTGAGAGAATTGAGAGAAATTCTCCTAAGGTGGTGGTTGAGTGCCTTGGTTGTTCTTGAGCACTTTTGGGGTTTCAAAGGGTCGAGTTTATGTGAGTTTGGGAAACACTTGTGAGAATTGTGTGTAGAGTTCCCAAAATATATTTCCGGTGACCCGTGGTACCATTTTCGTGGCTGGAGAAGGTGGCAGCCTTGGTACGTGTTCCGAAGCTACTTCGACTACTTTGCACTCTTCGTACGTCGACAAAGCGCTTGGTTTCGTGAGTTGCCTTTTTCATTCTAAATTTATTATTGTTGAAGCACTGTAAGTTTGTCAACCTAGTGAAGGGACGACAACATTTTTATTGGTCAGTGAGACCGTTGTATCGCTCTAGTGAAGAGCCAATACAGTTATAGTGAATTCGTTGGTGAGGGTAGTGAACCCGAATCAGCCGTGGACGTAAGTTGCACGCATTGTGTAGCTGAACCACGTATATCTTGTGTTTGCGATTGCTTGGTTGGTTTGCTTGTGTTACTCTTGCAATAACCATCGAATCAGATTGAAGAGCGCAAAAAGGAAAGAATTTGAAGGAGCACTGATTCACCCCCCCCCTCTCAGTGCTCGTATTGGGACTAACATGTTTCCCAATCTCACACAACTCAACCCTTTGTAACCCTAAGAGTGCTCAAGAACAAACAAGGCACTCTTCAACCAACTTAAGAGAATTTCTCTCAATTCTCTCACTCAAATGCTCTCTCAATGCTCAAGGAAGGTGTGTTTTCGTCCAAGGGAGAGGCCCTCCTTATATAGCCCTCCAAAGTCTCCAAGACATGGCATAGTGGTGGAAATTATTCCTCCTCCAAACATGATCCATGTTTTAGGGGTGGGAGACTCATTATTGTGTCTCCACATGCCAAAAGAAGGCATCTAGCATAGATGTCCTTGGATGCTCCAACAATATACCACAAATTAAGGCATTTTGTCACCAATGGTGGACCAAATAGTGGAATGGCATCTTCCCACGAATTTGACTTGGTCCAAGTGTGGTTGGGCTCCTCCAAGTGTCATTGGGCTTGATTAGTTGTTGCACTTGTGTGCCAAGCCCATTAGTTGGCCCAAATCCTTCACATTGCACAATTAGGCCCAAAGTGATGTCCCCAAATGCCCACCACGAATTTCATAAGCCCATTGCTTATTTTGGGGCTCATTGTAGCCCATTAGTTCCATATTAACTTCATTGAAGCCCACAAACCTCAAAGTAGCTGTTGTAAGCCCAAAATGGTGTATATGGTCCAATTGCGCAAAACCGAGCACCAATATGACGTCCTGGGCAAAACGAATTTTCGTTGCGCCGTTTGTGTCCATACCACTCTATTATGGTATATTATGGCTGCTGGTGTCTCCCCATGATAATCGGATCACCCGGAGTGCCTCAAATCAATAACCGTTCCAAACTAGGTTAAAACAAGCTTAGAATCGCTTGTTTGAGACCTAAATAGCCAAAACGATTTTTGCTGTGCCGTAAGCATCCGTAACACTCTACCATGATATAATATGGTTGCTGGTGTCTTCCCATGGTCATCGGATCGCCCGAAGATGCTTATCTCATCAATAGCTCCAAAACGCGCTCAAACAAGCTTAGAATCACTTGTTTATGCCGTATATGGATATTTCACTCCGTCACTGCTTCTTCTTCATTTCCATGCTTTTCTGACATTATGAGGTCATATATAGACAATATGCATGATGTTCGATGATGCGGACACTCATTTAGGTTTGCCAACAATGACAACACCATAACATTCCAATGGGAACAACACGAATTCACTAGAATTGTATGGGCCCTTCACTAGAGCGATACAACGGTCTCACTAACCAATAAAAAATGTTGTCGTCCCTTCACTAGGGTTGACAAGCTTACAATGCTTCAACAATAACAAATTTAGAATAAAGAGAGCAACTCACGAAACCAAACGCTTTGTCGTTGCACGAAGAGCGCAAAGTACTCGAAGAAGCTCCGGAATACGCACCAAGGCTGCCACCTTCTCCAGCCACGGAAATGCTACCACGGGTTGCCGGAAATGTATTTTGGGAGCTCTACACACAATTCTCACAAGTGTTTCCCAATCTCACACAACTCAACCCTGTTAGTCCCAATACAAGCACTGAGAGGGGGGGTGAATCAGTGCACTTTAACAATTCGTATGTCTTTTCAAATTTACTTACGGCAAGTAGTAAACAAGGCAAGCAATCGCAAACACAATATTTACGTGGTTCAGCTACACAATGCGTGCAACCTACGTCCACGGCTGATTCGGGTTCACTACCCTCACCAACGAATTCACTAGAATTGTATGGGCCCTTCACTAGAGCGATACAACGGTCTCACTAACCAATAAAAATGTTGTCTTCCCTTCACTAGGGTTGACAAGCTTACAATGCTTCCACAATAACAAATTTAGAATAAAGAGAGCAACTCACGAAACCAAACGCTTTGTCGTCGCACGAAGAGCGCAAAGTACTCGAAGAAGCTCCGGAATACACACCAAGGCTGCCACCTTCTCCAGCCACGGAAATGCTACCACGGGTTGCCGGAAATGTATTTTGGGAGCTCTACACACAATTCTCACAAGTGTTTCCCAATCTCACACAACTCAACCCTTTGTAACCCTAAGAGTGCTCAAGAACAAACAAGGCACTCTTCAACCAACTTAAGAGAATTTCTCTCAATTCTCTCACTCAAATGCTCTCTCAATGCTCAAGGAAGGTGTGATTTCGTCCAAGGGAGAGGCCCTCCTTATATAGCCCTCCAAAGTCTCCAAGACATGGCATAGTGGTGGAAATTATTCCTCCTCCAAACATGATCCATGTTTTAGGGGTGGGAGACTCATTATTGTGTCTCCACATGCCAAAAGAAGGCATCTAGCATAGATGTCCTTGGATGCTCCAACAACATACCACAAATTAAGGCATTTTGTCACCAATGGTGGACCAAATAGTGGAATGGCATCTTCCCACGAATTTGACTTGGTCCAAGTGTGGTTGGGCTCCTCCAAGTGTCATTGGGCTTGATTAGTTGTTGCACTTGTGTGCCAAGCCCATTAGTTGGCCCAAATCCTTCACATTGCACAATTAGGCCCAAAGTGATGTCCCCAAATGCCCACCACGAATTTCATAAGCCCATTGCTTATTTTGGGGCTCATTGTAGCCCATTAGTTCCATATTAACTTCATTGAAGCCCACAAACCTCAAAGTAGCTGTTGTAAGCCCAAAACGGTGTATATGGTCCAATTGCGCAAAACCGAGCACCAATATGACGTCCTGAGCAAAACGAATTTTCGTTGCGCCGTTTGTGTCCATACCACTCTATTATGCTATATTATGGCTGCTGGTGTCTCCCCATGATAATCGGATCACCCGGAGTGCCTCAAATCAATAACCGTTCCAAACTAGGTTAAAACAAGCTTAGAATCGCTTGTTTGAGACCTATATAGCCAAAACGATTTTTGCTGTGCCGTAAGCATCCGTAACACTCTACCATGATATAATATGGTTGCTGGTGTCTTCCCATGGTTATCGGATCGCCCGAAGATGCTCATCTCATCAATAGCTCCAAAACGCGCTCAAACAAGCTTAGAATCACTTGTTTATGCCGTATATGGATATTTCACTCCGTCACCGCTTCTTCTACATTTCCATGCTTTTCTGACATTATGAGGTCATATATAGACAATATGCATAATGTTCCGATGATGCGGACACTCATTTAGGTTTGCCAACAATGACAACACCATAACATTCCAATGGGAACAACAATCTCCCCCTTTGGAATTGTTGGCAACCTACATGTATTTTGGGATATCTTTGGGGTCCTCTTTCAATTAAGACTCCCCCTTGAGTGATGCTTACCTCTTCAGGTCATGAACTCCCCCTTTAGCCGCTGCGCAATTAATATCGCTACTCCCCCTTCATGTATGCACTCTTCTATGCTCTTCTTGTATCATCTCCCAAAATCAGCAACTTTCTCCCCCTTTGACAACCATTTCAAAGGAAGGTAAGAGCAATGAATCATTGTGCGAACCCATCCCCTTCTAGTTGGATGGAATGGGTTGAACTCCGAGGCTCAATCGGTGCTTCTCAAATGTCGCTGTTGGCAATGGTTTTGTGAAGATGTCAGCAACTTGCTCTTCCGTGGGCACATACTCCATCAGAATCACTCCTTCTTCAACCTTCTCTTTAAGAAAGTGATAACGAATATCGATGTGCTTCGATCTTGAGTGTTGAATAGGATTTTTGCCCAAGCCGATAGCACTTTGGTTATCACACATAATGGAGATAGGCAACCGTACCTCATCAACCATGTCAAGCAATTGTCGGCGCATCCATATGACTTGTGTGCATGCTGATGTTGCCGCCACATATTCGGCTTCTGCTGTGCTCAATGATACGCTGTCTTGTTTCTTGCTGAGCCAAGAAACACACTTCTTTCCAAGAAAGAATGCACCACCCGAGGTGGATCGTCGATCATCGGTGCAGCCGGCCCAATCAGCATCACTATACCCAATCAATTTGATACCATCATTTTTAGTATACCATAGCCCGAAATCTGACGTACCTCGAATGTATCGAAGGATTCGTTTCACGGCTACTAGGTGCGATTCTTTGGGATTACTTTGATATCTCGCTGCTTGACACACGGAATGTAGAATGTCGGGTCGAGTAGCCGTCAAATATAGAAGACTCCCAATCATGCTTCTATACTCCTTTTGATCAACGCCTTTTCCATCTTCATCCTTGCTCAATTTACATGCAGTAGGCATAGGAGTACTCACCGGTTTACACTCCGCCATGCCAAACTTCTTCAGAAGTTCTTTGACGTATTTGACTTGAGAGATGACAAGTCCATCATTCCGTTGAGAGACTTGTAAACCGAGAAAGTAGGAGAGTTCACCAATCATAGACATCTCGAACTCATTCTTCATCTTCAAGGCAAAGTCATGGCATAACTTTACCTTATCTCCTCCGAATATGATATCGTCGACGTAGACGACAATGACCAATTGCCCTTCGTCACTGTTCAGCACGTACAAGTTGCTATCAACGCTTCCCTTCTTGAACTTTAGCTTGCGAAGATATGTGTCAAGTCTTGAGTACCATGCTCGAGGTGCTTGCTTGAGGCCATACAACGCCTTCTTTAATTTGCATACTTTGTTCTCGTCATCGCCTAGAACAAAGCCGTCGGGTTGTTCAATGTACACCTCTTCCTTCAAGTCTCCATTCAAGAATGCCGATTTGACATCCATTTGGAACACGGTGTATCCTCTTTGTGCAGCCACAGCAAGGAATAACCGAATTGCCTCAAGTCTTGCCACAGGTGCAAAGGTCTCATCAACATCTATTCCATTAATTTGAGAATAGCCTTTGCATACTAACCTTGCCTTGTTGCGAACAACTTTGCCATTTTCGTTCAACTTGTTCCGGAAGACCCATTTAGTTCCGATGATGTTCTTCCCGGCTGGTCTAGGCACTAATTCCCATGTACAGTTCTTCTCGATTTGATCCAACTCTTCATTCATAGCCTTTGCCCAATGCTCGTCCTCTTGAGCTTCAATCACGTTTTTGGGCTCGACTTGTGAGATTAGGGATGTTGCACTTATATTCTTCGCCTTTCGTCGTGTCTGAATTGGTGCATCAACGTCTCCAATGATGTGGAAATCTCCCATTTGGCATCTCCTCGAGTTCTCGACTTGTTCTTTAGTCCAATTTTCTTTGGACTTCTTCGCATTTCTAACAACGGGTACTTGAGTGATGTTGTCACTCTCATCCCCCGAATCATCAGCAGTCTCTAATTCTTTCGTGCTTTCTTCGTCACATGATTTATTTATAACGTCATCCCCTTTTGATGGAATATCTAAAGGAGTAACGTACCTCTCATTTGCCGAATTGGGGTCATTCTCCACAACTTTGACATCACAGCTTTCTATCGTCCGTTTAAGCCTTTGATTGTAGCATAGATATGCCTTGCTTCTTTGTGAATAGCCGAGAAAGATTCCCTCGTCAGCTCTTTCCTCGAACTTTCCGAGCGACGCATCCTTGTTTTTGATGAAACAAGGACTCCCGAATACTCTAAAGTATTTTACGGTAGGCTTTCTTCCATTCCACATCTCATACGGAGTCTTGCTAGACTTAGGCCGCAACAAGGTTCGATTTTGCAAGTACACCGCTGCTTCGGTAGCTTCCTTCCAAAACTTCACCGGAACACCGCTCTCGATCAGCATCGTCCTCGCCATTTCAATAACGGCTCTATTTTTCCTTTCGACAACACCATTTTGTTGAGGTGTTCTCACACTCGACCGCTGATGCATGATGCCGTGGTTTGCCAGATATGATTCGAATTCGTTGGATGTGAATTCGCTACCATGATCGGACCTTAATGCTTTGATCTTCTTGCCAAATTGTTTCTCCACCCGTTTCTTGTAGCTTTTGAAGCCTTTAAACGCTTCATTCTTATGACGAAGATGTATAATGCATGTCATGCGGCTATAATCATCTATCAGCAACATGAAATATAATTCGCCGTTTGTACCTTTGTTTCGCATAGGTCCACACAAGTCCGTGTGTACCAGACTCAGCAAGCTGGACGAATTATGCTCTTTCACTCTATGAGGGAATTGTGCCATCTTCCCCTTTTGACATGCTTCGCAAACGGTTTCTCTGTCCCGTCTCATTTCTGGAAGATCACTGACCGCCTTTTGTGTGGACAATTCTCTCATGCTCTTTTGATTTATGTGTCCCAGTCGTCGATGCCATAGTTGATTTTGATCTTCCACGCCAATCAAACAAGCATCGTCTTTGTCTCCCAGTTGGTATAAATTTCCCTCCGTTCTTGAGCCCTTTGCCACCACGATTGTGCTTCCAGCCTTCTTCACCGTGCAACCTTTACTTGTGAATGTCACTTCATGACCCGATTCACATAGTTGGCTAACACTCAATAGATTGTATTTGAGGCCTTCGACAAGTAGCACCTCCTTAGATGTAAACTTTGCCCCATCGATTTTGGCGACCCCTTTTCCTTTAATTTTCAAAGAGTCATCGTTGCCAAATTTTACCTTTCCACTTGCCGCATCAGAAGCACTTTGGAGTAGCTTCGCATCACCCGTCATATGTCGGCTCCATCCGCTATCGAGGATCCAACGTGAACTCTTTGTAGTTGCCTTGAGCGCAACTTCCACCACGTTCGCTTCTTCACATCGTTCCACCGCGATGGCCTTCTTTTTGAACTTCTTGGCTGGTTTTGGCATCTTTTGCGAACTTTGCTGCACTTGGCCATTCATTCCATTTTTGTAGGGACTTGGAATGAATGTCATGCAATTTCGAGCATAATGCCCCATGTAGTTGCATCTATGGCAAACAACTCTCTCCTTTTGTTCAAGTACCTGGAATCGGTTGTACAGCTTCAGAGGAGGAGTTATGCGTTGTCCATAGCCATTCTTCAAGGGCCGAACAGAATGTACATCACGTTGATGAGGCCTTGCTATCATCCTTCTCCGGCAATTCCTCGCCATGTGCCCGTAAACGCCGCAGGAGTAACAAGATCCTCTGAATGCCGCCGCATGAATGATTTTACGCTTGAGCTTCGATTGTTGCAACTCGTCGGGTTCAGTGCCACAGATATCGAATTTGGGAAGCGTCGTAGGAATCTTTCTTCGAACCTCCGGCTCCTTTGCAATCTTCTCCTTTACAAAGGTCGTGGTCTTTGAGGTTTTGGAGTTACTTTCCTCAAAGCCAACCCCTTGTCTTCCAAGCGAGTGAGGTCTTTGCAATGCTAGACACTCATTGAGCTTTCGTGTGGCCTCGTTTTGATCATTCAGCATGGCATTACTAGAGCTCGAACCATTATTGAAAGCAAAAGAAGAGCTCACTTTGAATGCTTTCATTTGTTCGCTAACCTTTTGTTTGATGGTGCAAAGCTCTCCTTCAAGTTTGTCGATGTAGGCAGCCTTTCCTTTTAGCTCGATGGTAAGATCATCACACATCTTTGAACGTTCTTCGCATTGGATTTTTAGCCTTCCCACTTCGTTGACTAGCTCATCTTTGTCACGCTTCAACGCCTTCTTTTCTTTTTCAAGCTGAGAAACAACGACAATGCATCTTTCAATCTCACCTTGCATGTCGACCTCAGCATCATCATCTTCTGCCGCAGAATCTTCTTGCGCCTCGGAGGCCATGAATGCGATATGCTCTTCATCTTCAGATTCATCGTCGGATTCGCCTTCGCTGGATGAATTGGAGCCTTCTAGGATTTTGCTAAGGAGATTCTTCAATGCTTTGACGTTTTTCGAAGAATAGCCTCTCTTTTTATACCTTTGGAACTTCTTGTTAGTCCCAATACAAGCACTGAGAGGGGGGGTGAATCAGTGCACTTTAACAATTCGTATGTCTTTTCAGAATTTACTTGTTACGGCAAGTATAAAACAAGTAAACAAGGCAACCAATCGCAAACACAATATTTACGTGGTTCAGCTACACAATGTGTGCAACCTACGTCCACGGCTGGTTCGGGTTCACTACCGTCACCAACAAATTCACTAAAATTGTACGAGCCCTTCACTAGAGCGATACAACGGTCTCACCGACCAATAAAAATGTTGTCGTCCCTTCACTAGGGTTGACAAACTTACAATGCTTCAACAATAAAAAAATTTAGGATAACGAGAGCAACTCACGAAACCAAACGCTTTGTCGTCGCACGAAGAGCGCAAAGTACTCGAAGAAGCTCCGGAATATGCACCAAGGCTGCCACCTTCTCCAGCCACGGAAATGCTACCACGAGTTGCCGGAAATGTATTTTGGGAGCTCTACACACAATTCTCACAAGTGTTTCCCAATCTCACACAACTCAACCCTTTGTAACCCTAAGAGTGCTCAAGAACAAACAAGGCACTCTTCAACCAACTTAAGAGAATTTCTCTCAATTCTCTCACTCAAATGCTCTCTCAATGCTCAAGGAAGGTGTGATTTCGTCCAAGGAAGAGGCCCTCCTTATATAGCCCTCCAAAGTCTCCAAGACATGGCATAGTGGTGGAAATTATTCCTCCTCCAAACATGATCCATGTTTTAGGGGTGGGAGACTCATTATTGTGTCTCCACATGCCAAAAGAAGGCATCTAGCATAGATGTCCTTGGATGCTCCAACAACATACCACAAATTAAGGCATTTTGTCACCAATGGTGGACCAAATAGTGGAATGGCATCTTCCCACGAATTTGACTTGGTCCAAGTGTGGTTGGGCTCCTCCAAGTGTCATTGGGCTTGATTAGTTGTTGCACTTGTGTGCCAAGCCCATTAGTTGGCCCAAATCCTTCACATTGCACAATTAGGCCCAAAGTGATGTCCCCAAATGCCCACCACGAATTTCATAAGCCCATTGCTTATTTTGGGGCTCATTGTAGCCCATTAGTTCCATATTAACTTCATTGAAGCCCACAAACCTCAAAGTAGCTGTTGTAAGCCCAAAACGGTGTATATGGTCCAATTGCGCAAAACCGAGCACCAATATGACGTCCTGAGCAAAACGAATTTTCGTTGCGCCGTTTGTGTCCATACCACTCTATTATGGTATATTATGGCTTCTGGTGTCTCCCCATGATAATCGGATCACCCGGAGTGCCTCAAATCAATAACCGTTCCAAACTAGGTTAAAACAAGCTTAGAATCGCTTGTTTGAGACCTATATAGCCAAAACGATTTTTGCTGTGCCGTAAGCATCCGTAACACTCTACCATGATATAATATGGTTGCTGGTGTCTTCCCATGGTTATCGGATCGCCCGAAGATGCTCATCTCATCAATAGCTCCAAAACGCGCTCAAACAAGCTTAGAATCACTTGTTTATGCCGTATATGGATATTTCACTCCGTCACCGCTTCTTCTTCATTTCCATGCTTTTCTGACATTATGAGGTCATATATAGACAATATGCATGATGTTCTGATGATGCGGACACTCATTTAGGTTTGCCAACAATGACAACACCATAACATTCCAATGGGAACAACAATCTCCCCCTTTGGAATTGTTGGCAACCTACATGTATTTTGGGATATCTTTGGGGTCCTCTTTCAATTAAGACTCCCCCTTGAGTGATGCTTACCTCTTCAGGTCATGAACTCCCCCTTTAGCCGCTGCGCAATTAATATCGCTACTCCCCCTTCATGTATGCACTCTTCTATGCTCTTCTTGTATCATCTCCCAAAATCAGCAACTTTCTCCCCCTTTGACAACCATTTCAAAGGAAGGTAAGAGCAATGAATCATTGTGCGAACTCATCCCCTTCTAGTTGGATGGAATGGGTTGAACTCCGAGGCTCAATCGGTGCTTCTCAAATGTCGCTGTTGGCAATGGTTTTGTGAAGATGTCAGCAACTTGCTCTTCCGTGGGCACATACTCCATCAGAATCACTCCTTCTTCAACCTTCTCTTTAAGAAAGTGATAACGAATATCGATGTGCTTCGATCTTGAGTGTTGAATAGGATTTTTGCCCAAGCCGATAGCACTTTGGTTATCACACATAATGGAGATAGGCAACCGTACCTCATCAACCATGTCAAGCAATTGTCGGCGCATCCATATGACTTGTGTGCATGCTGATGTTGCCGCCACATATTCGGCTTCTGCTGTGCTCAATGATACGCTGTCTTGTTTCTTGCTGAGCCAAGAAACACACTTCTTTCCAAGAAAGAATGCACCGCCCGAGGTGGATCGTCGATCATCGGTGCAGCCGGCCCAATCAGCATCACTATACCCAATCAATTTGATACCATCATTTTTAGTATACCATAGCCCTAAATCCGACGTACCTCGAATGTATCGAAGGATTCGTTTCACGGCTACTAGGTGCGATTCTTTGGGATTACTTTGATATCTTGCTGCTTGACACACGGAATGTAGAATGTCGGGTCGAGTAGCCGTCAAATATAGAAGACTCCCAATCATGCTTCTATACTCCTTTTGATCAACGCCTTTTCCATCTTCATCCTTGCTCAATTTACATGCAGTAGGCATAGGAGTACTCACCGGTTTACACTCCGCCATGCCGAACTTCTTCAGTAGTTCTTTGATGTATTTGACTTGTGAGATTACAAGTCCATCATTCCGTTGAGAGACTTGTAAACCGAGAAAGTAGGAGAGTTCACCAATCATAGACATCTCGAACTCATTCTTCATCTTCAAGGCAAAGTCATGGCATAACTTTACCTTATCTCCTCCGAATATGATATCGTCGACGTAGACGACAATGACCAATTGCCCTTCGTCACTGTTCAGCACGTACAAGTTGCTATCAACGCTTCCCTTCTTGAACTTTAGCTTGCGAAGATATGTGTCAAGTCTTGAGTACCATGCTCGAGGTGCTTGCTTGAGGCCATACAACGCCTTCTTTAATTTACATACTTTGTTCTCGTCATCGCCTAGAACAAAGCCATCGGGTTGTTCAATGTACACCTCTTCCTTCAAGTCTCCATTCAAGAATGCCGATTTGACATCCATTTGGAACACGGTGTATCCTCTTTGTGCAGCCACAGCAAGGAATAACCGAATTGCCTCAAGTCTTGCCACAGGTGCAAAGGTCTCATCAACATCTATTCCATTAATTTGAGAATAGCCTTTGCATACTAACCTTGCCTTGTTGCGAACAACTTTGCCGTCTTCGTTCAACTTGTTCCGGAAGACCCATTTAGTTCCGATGATGTTCTTCTCGGCTGGTCTAGGCACTAGTTCCCACGTGCAGTTCTTCTCGATTTGATCCAACTCTTCATTCATAGCCTTTACCCAATGCTCGTCCTCTTGAGCTTCAATCACGTTTTTGGGCTCGACTTGTGAGATTAGGGATGTTGCTCTTATATTCTTTGCCTTTCGTCGTGTCTGAATTGGTGCATCAACATCTCCAATAATGTGGAAGTCTCCCATTTCGCATCTCCTCGAGTTCTCGACTTGTTCTTTAGTCCAATTCTCTTTGGACTTCTTGGCATTTCTAACATTGGGTACTTGAGTGATGTTGTCACTCTCATCCCCCGAATCATCAGCAATCTTCAATTCTTCCGTGATTTCTTCGTCACGTGATTTATTTATAACGTCATCCCCTTTTGATGGAATATCTAAAGGAGTAACGTACCTCTCATTTGCCGAATTGGGGTCATTCTCCACAACTTTGACATCACAGCTTTCTACCGTCCGTTTAAGCCGTTGATTGTAGCATAGATATGCCTTGCTTCTTTGTGAGTAGCCGAGAAAGATTCCCTCGTCAGCTCTTTCCTCGAACTTTCCGAGCGACTCATCCTTGTTTTTGATGAAGCAAGGACTCCCGAATACTCTAAAGTATTTCACGGTAGGCTTTCTTCCATTCCACATCTCATACGGAGTCTTGCTAGACTTAGGCCGCAACAAAGTTCGATTTTGCAAGTACACCGCTGCTTCGGTAGCTTCCTTCCAAAACTTCACCGGAACACCGCTCTCGATCAGCATCGTCCTCGCCATTTCAATAACGGCTCTATTTTTCCTTTCGACAACACCATTTTGTTGAGGTGTTCTCACACTCGATCGCTGATGCATGATGCCGTGGTTTGCCAGATATGATTCGAATTCATTGGATGTGAATTCGCTACCATGATCGGACCTTAATGCTTTGATCTTCTTGCCAAATTGTTTCTCCACCCGTTTCTTGTAGCTTTTGAAGCCTTTAAACGCTTCATTCTTATGACGGAGATGTACAATGCATGTCATGCGGCTATAATCATCTATCAGCAACATGAAATATAATTCGCCATTTGTACCTTTGTTTCGCATAGGTCCACACAAGTCCGTGTGTACCAGGCTCAGCAAGCTGGACGAATTATGCTCTTTCACTCGATGAGGGAATTGTGCCATCTTCCCCTTTTGACATGCTTCGCACACGGTTTCTCTGTCCCGTCTCATTTCTGGAAGATCACTGACCGCCTTTTGTGTGGACAATTCTCTCATGCTCTTTTGATTTATGTGCCCCAGTCGTCGATGCCAAAGTTGATTTTGATCTTCCACGCCGATCAAACAGGCATCGTCTTTGTCTCCCAGTTGGTATAAATTTCCCTCCGTTCTTGAGCCCTTTGCCACCACGATTGCGCTTCCGGCCTTCTTCACCGTGCAACCTTTACTTGTGAATGTCACTTCATGACCCGATTCACATAGTTGGCTAACACTCAATAGATTGTATTTGAGGCCTTCGACAAGTAGCACCTCCTTAGATGTAAACTTTGCCCCATCGATTTTGGCAACCCCTTTTCCTTTAATTTTCAAAGAGTCATCGTTGCCAAATTTTACCTTTCCACTTGCCGCATCAGAAGCACTTTGGAGTAGCTTTGCATCACCCGTCATATGTCGGCTGCATCCGCTATCGAGGATCCAACGTGAACTCTTTGTAGTTGCCTTGAGTGCAACTTCCACCACGTTCGCTTCTTCACATAGTTCCACCGCGATGGCCTTCTTTTTGAACTTCTTGGCTGGTCTTGGCATCTTTTGCGTACTTTGCCGCACTTGACCATTCATTCCAATTTTGTAGGGACTTGGAATGAATGTCATGCAATTTCGAGCGTAATGCCCCATGTAGTTGCATCTATGGCAAACAACTCTCTCCTTTTGTTCAAGTACCTGGAATCGGTTGTACAGCTTCAGAGGAGGAGTTATGCGTTGTCCATTCTTCAAGGGCCGAACAGAATGTACATCACGTTGATGAGGCCTTGCTGTCATCCTTCTCCGGCAATTTCTCGCCATGTGCCCGTAAATGCCGCAAGAGTAGCAAGATCCTCTGAATGCCGCCGCATGAATGATTTTCGGCTTAAGCTTCGGTTGTTGCAACTCGTCGGGTTCGGTGCCGCAGATATCGAATTTGGGAAGCGTCGTAGGAATCTTTCTTCGAACCTCCGGCTCCTTTGCAATATTCTCCTTCACAAACGTAGTGGTCTTTGAGGTTTTGGAGTTACTTTCCTCAAAGCCAACCCCTTGTCTTCCAAGCGAGTGAGGTCTTTGCAATGCTAGACACTCATTGAGCTTTCGTGTGGCCTCGTTTTGATCATTCAGCATGGCATTACTAGAGCTCGAACCATCATTGAAAGCAAAAGAAGAGCTCACTTTGAATGCTTTCATTTGTTCGCTAACCTTTTGTTTGACGGTGCAAAGTTCTCCTTCAAGTTTGTCGATGTAGGCAGCCTTTCCATTTAGCTCGATGGTAAGATCATCACACATCTTTGAATGTTCTTCGCATTGGATTTTTAGCCTTCCCACTTCGTTGACTAGCTCATCTTTGTCACGCTTCAACGCTTTCTTTTCTTTTTCAAGCTGAGAAACAACGACAATGCATCTTTCAATCTCACCTTGCATGTCGACCTCAGCATCATCATCTTCTGCCGCAGAATCTTCTTGCGCCTGGGAGGCCATGAATGCGATATGCTCTTCATCTTCAGATTCATCGTCGGATTCGCCTTCGCTGGATGAATTTGAGCCTTCTAGGATTTTGCTAAGGAGATTCTTCAATGCTTTGACGTTTTTCGAAGAATAGCCTCTCTTTTTATACCTTTGGAACTTCTTCTTTTTGTGGTTGTCTTCCTTCTCATCGTCACTTCCATCTTTAATATTTTCTGGACAATCCAGAGCATAGTGGCCAATTTTACCACACTTGAAGCATTTGAAAGGAAGTTTACCTTTATATTTTCCGGTTCCCTTCTTGAAGTTCCTTGAGATGTACGCCTTTATATTATCTTCTTCTTCATTGGGTGCACGAATTTGAGACGAGCTAGAATCTCCTCGTTCACTTGCATTGCTCACGGCTTTGAATGCAACCTCTTTAGCCGATGCAGAATCACTCGTCGTTCTCGCCGCTGCACGTCTCATCTCATACGCAATTAATATGCTTTGCAGCGTGTCGAGAGAGAGTGTGTTCAAGTCTCTTTCTTCTAAAGATGAAACCTTCGCATCATATGACTCGGGTAAAGATCTTAGGATTTTCTTTACCACAGTAGCATCAGTCATATCTTCACCATATCCACGGATGCAATTAACGATCTCTATAACCCTATTGAAATAAGGTTCAATAGATTCTTCGTTATTCATCCTCAATTGCTCGAACTTACTTCGGTAAATTTGCAGCTTCGCTTCTTTGACCTTGCTGTCACCTTCGTAGATGTTCTCGAGTTTGTTCCACATCTCCTTCGCCGTCTTGCAATTTTTCACCTTCGAGAACTCGACTTCATTAAGCGCGGACAGAATTGCATTTGAAGCTCTAGCATCGGTTTCAAATGCCCTCTTGTCAGCATCCGTCCAAACCGCACCACTAGCCGGGGGAGTGTAGCCAGCATTGAGAACAATGTCGTAGATGTCAATGCTTAGAGCGCCCAAGTGCTTCGTCATTCGACTTTTCCAACTTGAGTAGTTGGAGCCATCAAACAAAGG